>NDFZ01004746.1:0-151416 GCA_002192655.3 Mamestra configurata | reverse complement strand
TGACGTTCAAAAAGTGCTGGCACTCAGCCTAATTTGAATAAATGACTTTTGAATTTTGAAATGTTCCGTGTTCAGACAAATGATTCCGATAAATGCTAATTGTAAAAAAATACCCACCGAATTTAGAACATCTTCCGTTTTTTGAAGGTTGTTAAAAAAAACTATCTCTCTTGACTCTGGGCGTTTAACTAATCACGAACAAATTAATCAACCGTAAACAAATTTATCAAAACCATTAAAAAATCTTTGAGTACCTGGTAAACAAGAGATATTTATAGTGATACAGTTTACTCTAGATAAACCTATAGCACTTGACGTACAATTTACAGGAAAGCATACTTTTTTTGGATCAGGTTTCTTAAAAATCTACGAAAAAAAAACTACGTTGCCAGGAAAGTTAGGTACTTAGTACATACATTGTTTTGATGCACACCTTGCTTGTTGCGAGTTGCAGAGAATTAGGTAGGTGGAGCGCTGCCAGGGTTGCGGAATTTGTTCGAAAGAGTCACCGCGGTCCTGGACCGAAAGGGGCATTTAGAGGAACACGGATGGCTACCCATCCGTGTTCCTCTAAATGTAGTATAAAAAAATAGTCTAAATATAATAAGAGCAGACTCTTACTGAAAATCATCAAATTACTCGCTCCGCTTAGAGCGGGGGCGAGCTCTGGGCGAAGAGTAATTTGATGATTTCCCATCCTTAAAAAAAGTTGGAGCGCTGACGCGTAGGCCTATTTAATTGCTCTGTATTGCGGATTATCTCGTTACAAGTTGGCCGTTTATTTTCAGTGCCGCCCCTCGCAGTGAGTCACTGCGGCCTGGTCATTCAGATCTGTTGCGGTTAGGTTTCATTTTTACAAATGCTTTCTTTTGGTTTACCGACTCAAGGCTTGAGTCGGACATCGATTCTCTGTTTAGCACAGAACTATTTATGCAGATGATGTTTTAAAAGAGATCTTCCATAATGACAACTTTTTATTTCTAAGCTTGCCCTTACATTCACAAAAAAAAAAAAGTAAAAATAAAAACATTAACAGCAATAAAAGATCTTATTTAAAACTAGTAATCGTAGTCAGCTTCGTTTAACCAAATTTCTTCACGTTCTTCAGTTAGTTGTTGTGTATAATTTTGTACACTCTTGTTAATCTCTTCAAAATAATTCTCCAAATCTTCTTCAGTTTCCAATTTAGAGACAATGTTTTTGGGTAAACGGGTAGAGGACAAACCAAGACCTGAATCATGTCCAAATAAAGCTTTATACGGAGTTTTCCCGATGATGGTATTATTGGACGAATTTTTTCGAAACTGGGCAAAGTAGCACCCTATGGACCAATTAGTTGAATTGTTATCTAACATCCAAATTCGTATCATATTTTTCAAGTCATGAATTGAGTTGTCCGTGTTGTCTTCTCGACTTTGTGGGTTTGTTGATCTTCCAATAATAATTTTACACGTTGGCCATAATCTTATGATTTCTTTTAACACCGATGCAGTATATTCACGATCATTATGGCTTTGTAGAATATTAGGGCAGCCAACTTCCAAAAATATTTTAAGTAGCTCGATTGCCACTTCTTTAATTCCCTTACTTTTCAACGGTCGCAGGAAACAGAATCTGGTCAAATGGTCTTGGTATTGCATGAGCCATTTGTACTCCTTATCAGGGAATGTTTGCAAGTCCATAAGATCGACTTGTCCTCTCTTCCTGAAGTCTGAAATCAACGGCTTAACGGCTAGTGCAGTTTTTTGGAAACCTTTTGTAGTGAGACATATTTTACATAACTTGATGAAGATTGTAATGGCAAATCTGGGTATCATAATGTATCTATCTTTCAAGATTTGCGCAATTTTGTCTCTGCGGCCATGGCCCGTTACGATGTGACTTTCAAGTAATCTTTGATAGTATTCACTACTTGGAACTATTTGCATTTGCTGATCTGAGTTAGATTTTCTCTTAAATGTCAATACTTTTTCATTGCCAATGATCGCCACATCATACTTACTAGCATGGTGATATTGCTGGCCGGTAGGTCGTCTTCCCTGAGTTTTGGCTAAGTTAAAGTCCTCGAGTAGTTTGATCACACTTAATATACGTTCCGTGGTCCATTCTAACTTTTTACTTTTTTCTTTGTGCCCGCTGTAATACTTCTGTAGCTCTGTGTTAAACTGTTGTTTATCAACAAAGCTTATTTCTTCGGTATTTGTATAAGGATCCTCGAAAGGTTTTTCTCGAGTACCTATAAAGAAAATGTTCGGATTTATTCATTTGTCACCATCTCTGTTACATGTACCTTAGGGTAATAACATTTTTAATTTTAAAAGGAGTATTTGAGTAGATTTATTGTGCTAATGTGAATTATTAATTCTTGAAGTATTTTTTTTATGAATTCTTTACTAGAAAGCACGAAAGTGTCCTGGTGTTACAATAAAATATGAAATCAAAAGGATTTATTTTCTTCGTTCACTTGTATCCAAACGCTTTTTTTAGGATCTTACTTTTTAAGAATCTGAAATCACCAAGGTAATCACCAAACCATTTTTCACAGCTGTCTAACCAGATTACAGATGGCCAGGTTTTAAATAGGGTATCGTTGGTTAGCCTTCTGGTACGGAACTCTAAAAAGCGGAATCTTTCGGAAATGCAATTGGTCACTTAAAATCAAACAACTGTATTGTAATGAGAACATTATATTTCACCGTCAATATACTAACTACACTGGTAAAATAGTAGGTACATTGAGTGAGCGAAGTTTGTCATTGCACTACGAAACCAAATATTAAACAACACTTGGAATTGCAAAGAAACAAAAAATCTTATTGAACAAAAATAGCATTTGAAACTTAGCTCGGGATTTTTTTTTAGTGCACCTTGTTCGATTATTACAGTACGTGGTCTCGTACCAGCCTCATATTTATTTATTTATTTATTTAAACTTTATGTACAATAGTGGTACATGGGCGGACTTAATGCATCAAGGCATTCTCTACCAGTCAAGATAAATACAACAAACTTAATATCCGGGAATAGAACCAGCCGCGCACTTATCAGCTCAAATGCGGATAATGCTTATTAGCTTCAGAACTCCAAACCTAGTTTTAAAATGTGTTGAAAACGCCACAACGGTAATATCAATACTGAATTAAATAATATACAGGCTGATTAGACTGATTACGTAAACGAGGAACTTAACTGAAATTTGGTATTCAGAATTAAAATCATCTTTATAAATATGTTGCTAGCGACTACGCTCGAGTGAAGGTCATTCCAGATATACAACCTTTTTCATTACAAAATACATGCTGCAACCCTGTTTTCACTCCTGATCACCATGACGATGGGTTAGGATATGGGATAAGACTTTAACCTTGATAGTAAACTCCTGTTCTACAGGTCTTCACGTCCAAAAGATACTTCTACTAANCACCATGACGATGGGTTAGGATATGGGATAAGACTTTAACCTTGATAGTAAACTCCTGTTCTACAGGTCTTCACGTCCAAAAGATACTTCTACTAACACTAGTGAAAATCTGTATCATTTGATGCTTAGATGTTTGTTTATTAATTATGCTCTAACGATTGAACGCACTTCTTGAATGAAACTTGGGACGTGTGCCATGATCCCGGATTAAAACGTAGAATGCTTTTATATAAGGAACATTTGCGACTTTTACAAGGGCGAAGCCACTGGCTAAGTATCTAATGGAATAAACATCATCTATGACAATGGAATGGAATGTATCACAATGGACTGCCGCTGCTCAGATCGGAACGATCATGCATGAGTCACATTATGAAGAAATTGGCCGTGCCTACGCTTCATGTGCCCTTTCCAGTTGGCTTTCTGCACAAAGGCCTGACCGTAGTCCTCACATATATTATATCATAAACCGTCTGGTTTTACAGTGTATTTCCATATGCTGCCTTAAAGTTCCCTTCCGGCTATACGTCTTCAGACACACAGTACATTGGAAGTATCGAGTTTTTGTATGCGTTACCATGTGAAATTTTACATCAGCAGCTTTGAAAAACGCCTTATCGCATAGTATACCTACATTTAAATCGCCTCTCCATCACGTGTTTGATGTGGATCATTAATGCCTTTCTGGTAGGAAACGTCCTGTCGCACGCATTATATTTCCTCATATGAGTTTCATGAACTTTCATTACGTGAAAGAAAACGTTCTTAATGTCTTATTACAGTATTTACACTTCTTCATACTTTTATAGGTGGACAATAGTTTTATAACGCTGTGCCTCCGGCTTACTTTCATAAGTTTCGGAGCACAAATCACATTTGAAAATACTAAAGTATACTAAGCGGGCTGTCTCTAAATCAGTTAAGCCACGAATTTTTTTAACTGCATATGCTGCAGGGCTAAGTTTTTTGGACAGATTATCTTTATGGAGATCCCACTGAAGCTTCGCATCCAAAGTTATGCATAAGAACACTGTGTTGTCTTCGGGTTTCAACTCTTCGCCCTTTATTGACACACTAGTGTTAGCTTGTCTAACCTGAGGTAACGTGAACCATATGCATTTCGTTTTTTCTCGTTAAGTAAGGGATTGTTAACATTAAACCAGTTAACTACTATAATCTCTTATATGTTCAGCCATGTGTCGCTTGAAAGCTGCTTTGACAACGAAACCCATGTCACAGAAGTCGCAAACAAAATTTCTATAATGCTCTATAGTATGCACTTGCAAACTAAATGTGTCAAATTTGCTTGGACACATACAAAATTTTAATGTATCGTTGTGAAACTGGAATGGTATAAGGCGGTTTTTTAAATTGGTGTGTACAATTCTTTTGTGTTCGTTTTTTTAAGTTTTCTAACGTGTCTATGCCACTGTCGGAGTGCATTTTAAATCAGTTATGTCCAGCCTCATGACATGCTGTTTTTTTCGCATTTTTGTAAATTTTTGGTGGTATGTAACGATTTACAAACTTATGAGATTGTCAAAAGTATGTTTCTACAGGGTTATAGAGGTCGTGTCGATAATTTAGTCCGGTAAAAGTCGTGCCATTGGAGCAAGTTGGCTGACAGGTAATCATCAAATGGCTCCTTCCGCTCTGGGCGGAGCGGAAGGGAGTGTCAGACTCTTATTGACTAAAACCCACACGTATCCCTCCAAATGCCCTTTGCGTTCCAGGGCCGCGGTAACTCTTTCGAACAAATTCCGCAACTGAATTTGAAAGTCACGCCTCAACAGCTGAACGGCTTTGGATAAAACTTGGCACACGGGAAGACCATGACCTTAATTAGTACATAGAATTTTTCATCCCAGACGTACGATACTACGATCTCTTCAGGTGCAGCTGCTAGTAAATTAAATAAACATAGTATTTCATCAAATTATTTATTTTAATCATCAAAACTACATTACTTGAAGTTATACAAGTTTGTGTTTGGCAATGGACGCACTGAGCTACCGCTATCCTAACCGTTGTTAGGATTAGTTAGTTCTGCATCTTGTTGCTATCTCGATTTGGATGAAACCTGACACACGGGTATACCATGTCCCGAGCTAGAACGTAGAGTAATTTTCATCTTGAGATGATTTGCGACTGGCAGAAGTTAGATCACATAGAATAAAAATCGTCTATGTTGTCAACTATTGAGCACAAGTCAATAACGTTGGGAATGATCATCAGCAACACTCAGACCAGTTTTGTCGTGCCTACTTCTCATGTGCCCTTTCCAGCTAGCTAGTATTACTGTGTATTTCCATAATATGCTGTATTAAAGATATCTTCCGGCCATAAGACTTCAGACACACAGTACATTGGAACTTTCTTGTTTTTGTATGGTTCCATGTGAAACTTGACATCAGCAGAACATCGGTGGATAGAAAAAACGTCTTGGTGGCCTTGTGTACATTTGAAACGCCTCATCCCCCTACATTTGAAGACATTTCAAACAGCAATAGCAACACGTGCATGGCTCGTCAAGTGTTAATAACTCAACATTATGGATGATTGAATTACTCATCATAATTACGTGTCTTGAAATTTTTAAATAAAAAATTATCACAATCAATTTTGTTTTTTTAGTCTATTTTTTTCTAATTCTAATTTTCGTAATTTTTCATTATGGTCGTATTTTGCCTTAGCGTCTTCTAACTCCATTGACCGTAACGAACGATTATGATCTAATTTTTCCTGTCCCTCCACAAGCGGTATTTTTAAAAGTTCTTTTTGCATGTCAACACATTCCATCCTTTCTAAAGCCAAGGGTTTTAACTTTTCCGACACTGTCTCCTTTTCTGATATTTGTGATTCCAGACCTGAAAATTTAAAATGGATTTATTCGGTAGCAAGAAACTTGCGCGAAATGACTTTAGCATGAAGTTTTTTCGCGTACCGGATTATTTTGTTTACACAAACGCCTTAACCAATTGACATAATGAAGGCCTTAAAGATCAATTAGACTGTGCTTACGTGTTAATAAACAATGCGTTTTTTAAATCTAAGTTAGCTCCGTTATTCGTGACTAGCGGACGTCATGCGGTTTCAACCGCGTAGTTCCCGTTCTCGTGGGAGTACAGGGATAAAATATAGTCTATGTTAGTCGCTGATAATGTAGCTATCCATTGCTGAAAGAATTTTTCAAATCGGTCCAGTAGTTTTTAAGTTTATTCGTTACATACAAAAATACAAATCTTTCCTCTTTATAATATAAGTATAGAAAAATGATGACGAATCATCCTGGGATACTTGCTTTGGGACTCATTGCAATAGATGTACATGTTGATTATTGTTATTATTTTAAATCTAAAAATACAGCATTAAAATTACTGAGAAAGTCGCCGGTAACATATTATTATTAAATGATAAGTAATAGGTTCCTCTATATCTATGTATTATTTATTCCAATGGGTGTAAAGTTTTTTAAACTGCTGTATATTTTGTGTACAGGCCGTCAATAGTCGGCTCCATCATAACTTTAGCTAATAGTGGATCATCGTCACTTTTTGGAAGAGGTCCCCCTCTTTTTACTAAAGATGACCACATAAAACAAAAAAACAAGCAAATCAGGAACAGTGATTTACCTGATGAACCCGTGATATTATTTTCTTTAATTACTGCTTCCTTGCTCAATATGTCGATCAGTTTTTGGAAATTTCCTTTAAATGCTCCTCACTGTACACTCCGTTACTACTTCATTAAGAAAAAGACTTATGCAACTTACTTTTGAATAAGAGTGAGAAGAATACTTTTGTTATTCGTTCCGTCAGAGTTGTAAAAGTTATCGGTGTACTAAACCTAAGTTAATTAGTTATCTCAAAATGTCCACGTACCTACGGCCTTTAGAAACCACGAAAACCTTTCGTGAACTTATCACAACGCAGTCGGCCATGATGGCCAATAGCTGATGCCATGACGTCAACGTTACACTAACAAAAAACGGCAACACAAATCATGGCGGATATTTTTCCTTGCATGGATAAATTAATTACTTACTTCGTTTTCGCCTGTTCGTTAGAAAGAAGAAAGAAAGAAAAAGAGTTTATTGCGACAAGCATGAGGCATACCAAAATAATAAAAAAAATATGCAAAAGTTATGCAAGTTGTGAAGATATGCGTCACAGATTACAAAACGTTCATTTCAAATTAAATTTCCTCAACTATTGTAACGTAACTATACATTATCTAAGCCAGACGCTGTCATTCTGACGGTACCAGTGCCAGGGTACGGACGGCATGGCGTATAGGCTGCCTTACCTACTGCCTGATCATAAGCGTGTTTTATTTTACCATTCTCAAGGTCAAGTTGGTTATAATGATAGAAATAAATTCTGTTAAATAGTTTAATTTAGGATCCTTAAGCCAAATTCAACATAATATATTTTTAATAAATTTTGATACGACTCAACTAGCCCATTCAACCGTATCCACTGACAATAAGTGGAAAAAACACGTCGGTATACTATGTCCACTATTTCCTCACAGCGAAGCGGAAGACTAGTAAGTGAAATATGAGTTAACAATGTAATGCAAACAATTAAAAAATACTAGTATTCAGCTGAATCGGTTTGACTGGAAGCCAATATACTTGGGAAAAGGCTAGGCAGATGATGATTGTAATTCATAAAATTATTCATTTTAGTCATCAAAGTTACGTATAAAAGTAGGTATTCTACAATTTTAAGTGCTCGGCAATGGGCGTACTGACTGACTTATCGCTAATGTAACCCTACTCGTTACTTTAAAAAAACCGTTTACTTGAAGAAAAAATGTTTCATATTAATTCGCCGTGCCTACTCTTCATGTGCCCTTTCCAGCTAGTTCGCTTCACGAACGCCTGACTGCAGTGCTCACATTTAAACCGTCTGGTATCGCTGTGTATTTCCATATGCTGCCTTAAAGTTTCCTTTCGGGCATACGTCTTCAGACACACATTACATTGGAAGTCTCTTGTTTTTGTATGTGTTACCATGTGAAACTTTAAATCTACAGCTTTGAAAAATGCCTTATCGCATAGTGTACATTTGAATCGTCTCTCCATCAAGTGATCTCGTCTGGTGTGGATCCTTAGCGCGCCTGTGTTCGGAAATGTTCTGTCGCACGCCTGGCATTTAACAACCTTCAACTTGACTCCATGCAATTCCACCATGTGCTCATCTCTTCTGATAGAATTCCCAAATCTTTCATTACAGTAATTACACTTTCTAATCAGACCTTTTTGTACGTGAACAAATTGTTTATGACATTGCGCCCTGCGTTTAGTTTCGAAAGTTTTAGGGCACAAACTGCATTTAAAAACGCCTTTTTTATGTGTGCCTGTAACGTGTGCCTTGAGGCATTTGTTGGTGACGAAACCCATGTCACACTCATCGCAAATGAAATTCCTATAGTGAGTGTGCATGTGCTCTTGCAAACTTCTGAACTTTGCATAAACATTTGGACACATACAACATTTTATGGTATCGCTGTGAAACTTGAATGGTAGGAGTTGGTTTTTAATATCTGCGTGTATATCCCTTTTGTGGTCACTTTCTAGATGTTTTAACAACTTCTCTAACGTGTCTATGACAGTGTCGCACAGTGTGCATCGTAAATCAGTTATGTCCAGCTTGACACAAAACTCATCTCTCCTACTTTTACTTTCAATTGGAGATATCGACTTGTTTAAGACCTGATGATTTTCAAGAGTATGCTTCTTCAGTGTTGCAGGGTCTGGCAACTGTGAATAGCAGTAACAACACACGTAACCTCGATAATTTACTCCGTGAAACGGGGTGGCATTAGAGCAAGTAAGAATTTCTTTTAGATTCGATTGGTGTTTTTTCATTTCTTGCATCATTTCTATCCTGGCTTTACCGATCTCGGTGGGTTTTTTTTTCTTAGTCTTTCGTTCTGGTTTATCTCCTTCATTTGTTTTAGTATCCTTGATAGGTTTATCACGTGTACCTATAAAGAAAACGCTTTTTAATTGATGTTTCGTTCATACGCAACATTAATGTAATTTGTTGAAAAGAAGAAAATAGATTTTACGGCAAGCTAGGAACGTCATTGATGTGAACGACAAATGAAAATTCTTTGAGGTTCAACAGGTCACTCAAAATCAAACTAGTCGTATAAAACATATTTATATTTCAAAAATAAAAAAGTAACCAATTTTCATTCGCATTAACAGAAACATTAATAATTATTTAGTCTTAGATATTGCAAAAACATATTTATTTTAAACTAGTTCGCCGTGCCTATTTCTCATGTGCCCTTTCCAGCTGCATTTTTGCACAAATGCCTGACCGCAGTGTTCGCACTTAAACCGCCTATCGTCATTGTGTATTCTCATGTGCTCTTTCAAAGTTTTCTTCCGGCCGTATGACTTGAAGCACACGCTACATTTGAACTCTCTTACCCCTGTATGCTTTACCATGTGGAGCTTTAATTCGTTAGATCCGAAAAATTTCATATCGCACTGAGCACATTTGTACCGTCTCTCCATCAGGTGATCTCGTTTGGTGTGGATCGTTAGTGCCCCTTTGTGGTCAAACGTCTTGTCGCAGGCGTTGCATTTCACCGCTTTAATCTGAACTCCATGTACTTGCATCATGTGGTCATCTCTCCTTTTGTAATTCGTAAACTTCTCATTACAGTACCCGCACTTACTAAGCAAGTTCGCGTGAATATGCACGGATTTTTCATGACTTTTCTTCTTTCTGTGGGTATCGAACACTTTAGAACATAAATCGCATTTAAACGTACCCGTCTTATGCGCTTCTGCGTGGCAAGCTAGGATGTGTTTATTTATGAATCCTGCATCACAAAATTCACAAATATAATTTCTGCAATGTACGTTCATATGTTGTTGCAAGTTCTTAAATTTGTTAAAGACGTTTTGGCAAAACATGCATCTGAGTGTATCATCGTCGAATTTAAAAGGCATTATATGGCTCTTAATGTCAGTGTAAATCTTTTTACCGTGTGTTATTATCAAATGATCTTCAAGTTGTTTTAAAGAATCAATTTTGTTTTCGCATATCTTACACGTAAGATTGGTGATATCTAATTTGACAAGGAATGAAAACATCATTTTGCCGACCATGAACTTGAGTTTAGTTTTATCGTCGTGACCTTCTAGGGTATGTTTTTTTAAGTCTGGAGGATCCGGGAACTCTTCAGCGCAAAAACAGCAGGCATATCCGATGCCTCCTCTGCATCGTATAGGGGTCGCGTTGGAACATTGCAAAATAAGACGTATATTGCTTCTTTGTTTTATTAATTCGTTAATTTTGAGCTCCTCATCTTGTTCGATTTTTCTGCGGGTACGTTTGCTAGTGACTTTTTTGTCACAATCCGTCTCAATCTTGGCGTTCACGTTACGTTGAACACCTACAAAGAAAAGGAAACGGTTATTGAATATATTTCGGAGTCGTTTTCTTCCCAAATTTGCTTGCGGTATCTGCATCATGCGTGTTCCAGGATCTTTTAATTTTTCAATTTACTGTTTTGGTAGGTACAGTTATTGGCTAATAGAGTTACTGTGATGCAAGTCATCGAGTAATTTTAAATGATTTGTGGATCTCCACAATTGCCCACATAACATACTCTGCACCTATTTGAAAATATGTTTCACAATTTGAAAGGTACGTACGTTATTCCAAATGGAGGCTTTATATCATCTAGGTATCTCTACTCGGATAAAGCCAAGTAGGGCCGTTAGTTGTAGAATAAAACTAAGGGATTAAATGAAAGATGATAACGTAGCATGATAAAGTAAATTATTTATTACACGAACCGAATACGACCTTTAAAACTAAACTATGCAGTTAGCTATATTTTATACAAGTAAAAACTTAAGAAGGCCCAAATAATATCATGTCAAATGTAAAAATACTAGTTAAATCAACAATTTTATAGGAATTTCTTCGTTAAATCAACAATGTCGTGAATAATGTATAGTCAAAGAGCCAAGGCTCTACACTCTGCAACGCCAGCATCGCTTGTTAGAAAGACTGTTAATGATTCAAGCAATTCGGTACCCCACGGGATATTGGCACCTCGCATGCTCACCGCATCCACAATGCACCGATTAGCCTGCTTCAACCATTTTTTTATTTACAATACTACTTTTTCTAGAAAGATAATATGAATCAACGTAGGTTTCTCTCGAATGTTAGCTAGTAATTAGCAATTGTCCCTTTCCGAAGGCCCTATCTATTCTTCTCTATTCTTCATCTATTAGGAAATGATGTCTTTACCTAAGCTATCTTTAAATTAACTTCGATACTGATTTTTTGCCTTTCGTAGGTTTAAAATTAAACTATTCATATCAAACTGTAATTCCATGCTTTGCTCGCATATGCCCTTTCCAGCTGCACTTTTGCACGAACGCCTGATCACATTTATCGCATCTAAATCTCCTATCATTCTCGTGTATTCTCATATGCTCCCTCAAAGATTTCTTTAGCCCGTAAGACTTGCAGCAAACCTTGCATGAAAACATTTTGATCCCAGTGTGTTTGACCATGTGGCCATTCAGCAACTCTTTGGTAAAGAACTCCATATCACATTCAGTACATTTAAATCTACGTTCTAGCAAATGATCTCTTCTGACATGAAGCTGGAGTTTGGAATCAGACGGGAAGACTTTCTCGCAAGCTTTGCATTCCTTCGGTTGAGTTACAACAATGCCATGTACTTCTGCTATGTGGGCACATTTTTGACGGTACCACATAAACTTTTCGCCACAATACCCGCATTTGTTTAAAGATAACAAGTGAACAGTCTTTTCGTGGTATTTCTTTTTTCTGGGAGTGTTAAATTCTTCGGGACAATGTCCACATTTAAAAATCCCAACTTTATGGCTGTCACTGTGCGTTTTAAGCATTTTCTCGATCACGAAACCAGTGTCGCAGACGTCACAAACAAAGTTTCTATAGTGTGTGTACATGTGCTCTTGCAGAACTTTAAATCTGTTGAATTTTCGTGGGCAGAAGGTGCACTTCAGTTCTGAATCTTCAAACTTGAATGGTAAGATATAATTCTTTATTTCTGTGAACATTGGTCTTCCATGTTCGTTCTTCAAGTGTTGGATGAGGTCTCCAACTGAATCTATGTCTGTGTCGCACAAGGTACACTTTAGAGCGGTTATGTCTAGCTTAACTAAGAAGTACAACATACGCCGTCCTTTCATAAAGTCTAGTTTATCACTGTCATCGTGTTCTGTGATGGTATGTGTCTTTAGTTCTTTGGCATGGAGGTACTGTTTCTCACAGAAACAGCACACATATCCAAGATCATACTTACGAATCGGCGAAGCATTACTACATATTAAAATTTCTCTAATATTATAACGTTGTTTGAACAATTCTTTCTCGTATTGTTTTTGACCCTTTTTTCTACTATTACTACCTTCTTCATCTGTTTCTGTTGATTGAGGTATGCCTCTGTTATTGTTTTTCTTTCCAACTACCCTTGATGTTGTATATGTAGTCAGTGTGTGTGTAGGGATCCGTCGTTCTTTGGTCTCAGATAGTATTTTCATGGCAAGATCTGCAGCTTCATTTCGACCTACAAAGAAAACATTCGTTTGTAATTTTTGGACAGCGTAAACGAAAATAAAAGGCTAATACCACATTTTTTTTTAAATTGGTGGTCGTAATCATTTGATTATACTAAGATGGATTAACACAGCCTTGAATGTTAGCACAGCTTGTCAATTTAACTATAGGTACCTACATAGATGAGCATTCGCCCGAGACATTATATCTACAGCCGCTTTGATTTCTGATTTTCAAGATGAATCCTAAACAGTTTCTCTTTTCATAATGGCTTATTTGATTAAATAAAATAGCTATAAAGTCTCCTCTATCTAAAAAGTAAACTCGTCGATCAAGGTCTTCGTGGAAGCATCAACGTACAAACTCGCTATTGCATTTATACCTCATAATTGTCGTAATAAATAAAGCTTCTGATATTAAGAATTTATCAAGTCAGTAACTTGCGTAAATAACATTGGTTTTAGTTACATTAGGTAATTAAAAATATTCGTTTGATACGGACTGGTTATGGGTAATACGGATCATTTTTGACGATGGCGTTCATAATTTTGTCTTGACACTTTTCATTTCTTCAACAACGTAATGTTCTTTTTTTGTAGAACAGAAGAAACACGGATTAACTTATCTGTACCACATGGCATCAAAATAGAAGATATTTATTCTCATTTGTCCAGTGGCGACAACTGGAAAAGCATGTGTCATCTATCTCCTCACTGGCAACAGTTGGAATTTGTCACCATTAGGGACAAATGGAAATTGATGCTTTATTGAGATCAACAAACGAAGCCAAAATATGATCGTAGTGATCTGTTGCTTTTCTAAAAAAACCCGGACAAGTGCGAGTATGACTCGCGCACCGAGGGTTCCGATCGAGTCTGAATTTTTCCGAGTATACATTACCCACGGTAGCATATGAACTATGAAAGCAAAATAGTTTGTAATCGTAAAAAAAAATATATGATAAAACTATAAATTCCCAATTTTCAGACTTTTTCCTGTATCTAAGTCAACGGGAAGTACCCTATAAACTTTGATTCCCTTGAGTGTCGAAATATACCTTTTTTTTTGTGGCATAAACGGCCGTATCTTTTTCACGTTAACTTAGAAGTTTGATTTTTTACAGCTTCAAGGGACTGCAGACCTGAGTATATGGTTTTAATTTCAACTGGATTCTTCCACGCGTTCCCGAGATGAAGGGTCTTGACTGACAAAAATCGACTTCCCCATACTTTTCTGTGCGCATAACTCGACAAAATGTACAGAAAAGCTTATTTTCTTTCTCGATTTCGGGATTGGTTCCATAGTAAAAGTTGTTAATGATGATGAGTACAATGACCGCTTTTCAGATATTGCGTTTATTGTGCTACACGTTGTATACAGACAGTATTTTCTTTCGCGTCAATAAAAGTCAATATCTACTCGGTTCGCAATGATAGCAGGCGGCGGTGTAGGTTCTATTATCTATCTATTTATGAAAATGAACCTCTATTTCTCCTGGTCACGCTATAACATGAGAACGGCTTGACCCTTTAATACAGGGAAGGTTTAAAAACAAAAAAAAATAGGTAAGTAGGTAGGGTCGGAATGCAGGGTAGGGTAGGTACGTAGGTAGGTACTTAAGTAGGGTTGGGTAGGGTAGGTAGGTAGAGTAGGGTAGGTAACGGTTGATGGGAAGTGACGGGAGCGAAGCCACGGATACAGCTTGTTACTTACAATAAAAAGACACAAGACAAGGCGTAGTTACGAAGAATCATTTTATTAAATGAAATTGAATGTAAACATAATTTCAGTAGCTCAACTTATGCTAGATGATAACAAAATTGAATTAATGTACTAACAATATCAATAACTTAATAGTAATTAAAATATTCTGAAACATTTTTTTATATTGTTTATGTTATAATTTTTATAAAACTTGATGCGCCACTGTGCGTCAAAATATCAAATGAACTGAAATCGAAGACAATCAGGTCAATAGTTGAAGGAATGTATTGTTTCATCTCATGTATGAATTAATCGGTACTTTTGTAAACCTGTAGACAATCAATAAATTAATTTTGACTGATTCTTAGATTTACTAACTCATAGATGAAATATTTCGATTGGTAAAATGTAAGTCGATCGTTGCATCCGCGGTAGCATAACAAAACAACAACGGTGGAACCGTTAAATAATATTTACAATCATCGATTTGAACATATCTACATGCACAAAGCATTTAACAAATATATTCTGATAGCTGGTTGGACCAGCCACACACATACCTACAATTTTAAATCGAACAACTTCTTAGGAGTGTGTCAAATATCTCCATATACATGGAGAACAATAGAGATTCGCATGCTATTAACTAGATAGTTACTCGACTAAAAAAAAACAAAAAACTTCATGGATCGCTTTTTGCAAACGTCTACTCAGATAACATAACATCAGAACATAGGGACTATTACAGGCCATTGCCCCCTAAACAAACATCTTTTTAACATAGGCGCCAACAGCCCACTCTGCAGGGGCTACTTTGATGCCGAAGAAACAGCCACCCACGTCATCCTGGAATGCGAGGTCGTGGCTACCCAACGTGAACAAATCCACGCACGGTACATATAAATAAAAAAGAGATGCCTACGACGCGAATAAAAGACCGAGTGGGAGTCTTAGTGCGGAAAATGGAGTCCCTGATCTACTCTACATCTTTCGACCTACAGCTGTTTGGTCGTCTAGTCGTATAGTTTGATTGGTTTGAAAGCTAACAGTCAGTAAAAGATCAGAATGAAATAATCAAGCGCGTGCTGGCAAATGGTACCTGACTGAAACCAAATCACGTACCTACAGGCTATTTTTTTTCGTTGAGTTGCCGTCACTACAACAACCGAGTTCTCAGCCTTCACTATTCAAAGATATAACTAATGATGATGAGTATCTAGATGTACACTCAGTATTACTACAACGTAACATATTGAGTTAATACCTACTAATGGAGAATCTATTACTGAGCCAGCTTCGTGATGTATAACTTTAACAATTCGAGTATTCAGACAACGTTTTTACATTTTTTTCTATCTGCCTTAAATCTTGCTAATGCTTTCGTAGATTGTCGGGCATAGCACACACTTGAAGGGGTCCTGCACCTTCAAATTTAAAAGGCAGAATGTGATTATCCGTATGAATCATTTTACTGTGATCAGATTGTAAATGATTCATCAGTGGATCTAATCCTTCAATATCCTGTCCGCATATTTCGCACTTCAGACCTGCGATGTCTAGTTTTACGGCATAATTATATAAAGTGCAGCTTTTCATAAAACTGCTTTTGTTTCGTTGTCATGTTGTTGTAGAGGATGTCTCTTGAGGTCTCTCGCACAAGTAATCACTCCCAATAAAGCTTTAGATAGGAGTAGCATTAGAATTTAAGAGTACGTTTCGACCTACAAATAAGTTTTAATTAAATCTTGAATACTGCGATTAAACTCTCTAAGTTTTTTTAAAGAATTTTAATTCCATTGAAAGATTCTACAATACGTGTGAAAACTAGCCGTTGACGAAAATCGGAAGTAGACCGCGATGGGTTATTTGGACTGGAAATACATAAATACACACAAATTGAAACGGGAGTTAGCGCAGCTACCTTCATGAATAGGAAACTGTACAAAGTGAACTGTAAAGAAATAGTTGCAGAAAAAACTAGCGATCTGCCCTAGCTCCGCTTGGGTGCAATTGACTGATGTATCGACATGTATTATATTATATATCAATCATCCGCATTCAATTCTCTTAATGCTGGTGAAAATCACAGCGTCCAATGTGAGGTTTATGATATGTATCAGTCAGTAGGAATAGCTATTGAAAGGCAGTCACTGTAGAGCCGGGTCTATGAACTCGGTTTAGGAATAGCTATATAAAACAAAAATTCACAACGGATGTACTATTGTCAAAAAAAAAGTTGGCAAACATTTCATGACACGAGTAATATGTATTAGATATAGACGCATTCGATTTTAATATGGGACTTGAAAATGTGTGTAGAAACAACTTTTACGCACGTTTTTAAAGTCTCATATTAAAATCGAATGCGTCTATTGGTGACAAAATCGGCGGAACAAATGGGAACAGACCATCGAATGCTTAGTGCATTCGTTCCCTAACTTAAATCATCTCGTCGTGTCTAGATTTCATGTGATTTCTCCAGCTATATTTCTGTACAAACGTTTGTCCACACTGTTCGCATCTGAACCTCCTGTCATCCGCATGTATTCTCAAGTGCTCTCTTAAGGTATGTTTCCGTCCAAACGCTTTCAAACAGACATCGCACCTGTACTGCTTTTCACCGGTATGTTTTAACATGTGCATATTCAGTTCTTTCTTTCCGTAAAACTTCATATCGCAGTGCGCGCATTCATTTTTCCTTTCGAGTAAGTGATCCCGTTTAGTGTGTTGAGTCAATCTATCTCGTCTTGTAAACGTCTTTTCACAAGCCATACATTTGAGGACACGTTGGTCCACACCATGCTCTTTCACCATATGTTCATTTTTCTCTGTGTAAGTTGTGAATTTTTCCTGGCAATGTGGACATTTATTTCTTTTATGATCTCTTACATGTACAAATTTTTCATGGCATAATTTCTTGACATTGGTATCAAAAACTTTTGAACAAAACGAACAAGCGAACTCTCCTTGTTTGTGAATAGCCATATGACTGCTAAGAATTCTCTTATTAACGAAAGGAGAATTGCAGATTTCACAATTATAATTGTTATAGTGTATGTTCATATGTTCTAGAAGAAGCTTAAAGCTTTCGTAGATTTTCGGGCATAGCACACACTTGAAGGTGTCTGCTCCTTCAAATTTAAAAGGCAGAATGTGATTTTTGATATCCGTATGAATAATTTTACTGTGATCAGATTGTAAATGATTCATCAGTGGCTCTAATCCTTCAATATCCTGTTCGCATATTTCGCACTTCAGACCTGTGATGTCTAGTTTTACAGCATAATAATATAAAGTGCAGCCTTCCATAAAACTGCTTTTTGTTTCATTGTCATGTTTTTGTAGAGTATGTATCTTGAGGTCTCTCGACATGGTAAAGTGCTCTGGACAGAAGCCGCATAGGTAACCATCCCCTGTGTGTTTTCTGATAGGAGTAGCATTAGAACTTAAGAGTATGTTTCGAATATTCTCAAAATGTTTAATTATTTCTCTTTTGCTTTCTTTAAGAGATCGAGTCCTTACTTTTTCTTTCAAAGTTTGATTGCTATTTTTATTCGTGACTGTTACCATGCAATTAATTTTACTGTCATTTACTTTAGCAATTGCACTTGGTGCATTTAATGTTTTACTTACATGAGGTTCTAATATAACTTCTGAATCGCAGCAGAGACCTACAAATAAGAGTTTTAATTAAAATCTTGAACACTACGATCAAAATCTGTCTTGACATTTTTTAATACTTGACTCATTATGAGTGCTAGTGAAACATTTTACGGTACGTGTGATAACGTTGTCAGTGTCAAAAATTGGACAGATTGCGAAGGGTTATTTATATTTAGACTTGAAATACATTAATACACACATGATAAAACGGAGGTAGCGCTAGCGCCACTACCTACATGAATGGGAAACTATACAGTGTGTTTCAGAAGTGCGTGGTCAAATGTAAGGGTGACGTTCTATATCAGATATACCATAGAGAACAATTTGCAAAAAATACTAGAGACCTGCCCTAGTTTTACACGGGCACAATTGACTGATGTGGCGACATGTCGTATATATCAATCAACCGCATTCAATTCTCTAAATGCTGGTGAAAACCGCATCAAAGTCCAATGTGAAGTTTATACCATGTATAAGTATAGCTATAGAAAACGAAAAATCACAGCGGATGTCTTACTAGCAAACGGATTTGGCTAACATTTTATGACACGAGATGAATGTTTAACTAAATGTCTACACATTCCAAGTCTAAGTCTATTGAAAACGAATGCACTAACGTTTGATATTTGAGTACTTAAACCAACTCATCGTGTCTAGATTTCATGTGATTTTTCCAGCTACATTTCTGTACAAACGCTTGTCCACACTGTTCGCATTTAAACCTCCTGTCATCCGCATGTATTCTCAAGTGCTCTCTTAAGGTATGTTTCCGTCCAAACGCTTTCAAACAGACATCGCACCTGTACTGCTTTTCACCGGTATGTTTTAACATGTGCATATTTAGTTCTTTCTTTCCGTAAAACTTCATATCGCAGTGCTCGCATTCATTTTTCCTTTCAAGTAAGTGATCTCGCTTAGTGTGTCGAGTCAATCTGTCTCTTCTTGTAAACGTCTTTTCACAAGCCATACATTTGAGGACGCGTTGGTCTGCACCATGCTCTTTCACCATATGTTCATTTTTCTTTGCGTAAGTTGTGAATTTCTCATGGCAATGTGGGCATTTATTTCTTCTATGATCTCCTATATGAACAAATTTTTCATGGCATAGTTTCTTACCTTTTGTATCAAAAACTTTTGAACAAAACGAACAAGAGAAGTCTCCCTGCTTGTGCCTAGCCATATGACTGTTGAGAGTTCTCTTATTAACGAAAGGAGAATTGCAAATTTCACAGTTATAATTGTTATAGTGCATGTTCATATGTTCTTGCAGAAGTTTAAAGTGTTCGTAGATTTTAGCGCATAGCACACACTTGAAGGTGTCTGCTCCTTCAAATTTAAAAGGCAGAATGTGATTACTAATATCCGTATGTATAATGACATTATGATTAGTTTGTAAATGATTCATCAGTGGGTCTAATCCGTCGATATCATGTCCACATAGTTCACATTTTAAACCTGTGATGTCTATTTTAACGACGTAGGAATTTAAAGGATAGCCTTTCATGAAAGTGCTTTTCGTTTGGCTTTCGTGTTTTTGTAGTGTATGTATCTTGAGGTCTCTCGGCATGGTAAAGTGCTCTGGACAAAAGCCGCACACGTAACCATTCCCTGAGTAACTTCTGATTGGAGTAGCATTGGATAGTAATAGTATGTTACGAATATTCTGCAAATGTTTGTCTATCTCCCTTTTATCTGGTTCAAGGGGACGGATCCTTATTATTTCTTCTTTGAACGCCTGTTTCCTACTTTTTTTGGAGACAGTAACCGTCCAATCAATTTTCTTGTCATTTGATTTTGTAGATCTCGGTGCATTGAGTGCGTTAAATGTTTTACTTACATGAGTTTCTAATTTTATTTCTGTATCGCAGCCGAGACCTACAAAGAAAAGTTTGATAAAATTATTGCCTGCGAATAATCTTTGACGAGCTGTTTGGTTAATTTATACGGTTTAGTACTAGAAAATATATGCCGTGCCGTGCGCCTAAATAGATCCAAATCAAACGTTAATAGGATAATTTGAAACCTTAACCTGTTTTCAATTTTCGATGATCCTTGACAATTCAAAAGTGCCTGTAAATGGTTTAATTGAAATAGATAATTTGAAATTAACTTGAGTTTGATGATTGTGACAGTTTATTTGCAACATAATACCTACAGATGAAACCCTTAGAAGACAAGTATTAGATGAAACCAGTTTTAGTTTAAACTAGAAGAACTGGTTTAGAACTACTGTAGTTCAACGGAGTACGTTAGGATTAAAAAGGCTAATTTAAGAATAAGTTTTTAGGTTTCTCGTTGAAAATGAGTTTTGTTAGATTCGCTTCAAGTAATGCAGAGGGTTCTGTAGACATATTGCCATGGCAGGTGAACGAACGAAGAATATATTCATGTTCTCCTATAATGTGAAAGATACCACGCGCACCCAAGCTGCTGCATGTAGCAGGAACTTTACGAAAAAATGTACTACAAGTATCTATACTGTTTTGGGCCGACTTTTCTCTTAAACCTCCACGTCGTGTCGCGACCGCATATGGGTTCTCCAGGTGCCTTTCTGCACAAACGCTCGTCCACACTGCTCGCACCTATATCTCCTGTCTTCAGCATGTATCTTTAAATGCTCTTTTAAATGATCCTTCCGTCCATAAGCTTTCAAACAGATATAGCAAAGGTACCGTTTTTCGCCAGTATGCATTAAATTGTGCATACTCAGATCTTTCTTTCTAAAAAACTTCTTATCACAGTGCTCGCATTCGTGATTTTTCTCAAGTAAATGGACCCGTTTAGTGTGTTTAGTCAATGTCTCTTTTGTAGTAAACGTCTTGTTACATGCCATACATTTGTGGACTTGTTTCTCTACACCATGCTCTTTCACCATATGTTCATTCCTCTGTTGGTAAGAAACGAATTTCTGATCGCAATATGCACATTTGTTCCTTTTATTGTCATGAGTATGTGCACACTTTTCGTGACACAACTTCTTGATATTCGTGTCAAAAACTTTAGAACAGAACGAACATGAGAAGTCTCCTTTTTTGTGCCTTGCTACATGACCTGCAAGGGAACTCTTATTAACGAAAGGAGAGTTGCAGATATCACAAGTATAATTGTCATAATGCATATTCATGTGTTCTTGTAATAGCTTAAAGTGGTCGAAGATGTTAAGGCAAAAAACGCACTTAAACGTATCGTCTTCAAATTTAAAAGGTAAAATATGATTTTTGATGTCTTTATGAATTATTTTAAAATGTTCTGACTGTAAATGGTCCATCAGAGTCTCTAATCCGTCAATATCTCTTTCACATATTTTACACCTCAGACCAGTGATGTCTAATTTTACGACGTAGAAAAATAGAATGCAGCCTTTCATAAAACCGCTTTTTGTTTCGTTATCATGTTGTTTTAGAGTATGTATCTTGAGATCTCTCGGCATTGTAAAGTTCTCCGGACAGAAACCGCAATGGTAACCATTCCCTGTTTGTTTTTTGATAGGAGTAGCATTGGAATAAAAAAGTATGTTACGAATATTCTGCAAATGTTTGTCGATCTCTTTTAGGTCTGGTTTCAGAGGTCGCATCCTTAATATTTCTTCTTTGTAAGCCTGATTGTTACTTTTAATCGAGGCTGTTACCTTGTCGATTTTGTTTTGGTGTGCTTTGGTATACCCTGGTGCTTTTAATATTTTACTTACATCTGTTTCTAATATAATTTCTGTATCACAGCTGAGACCTACAAACAAAATTTTAAATTAAAATCTTGAAAATGTTGATGCGACAGGCTTATTTCACTGAACACACATCTTAGGTATATACCCTTATTATATTAAAATCAAGTGCCGTGCGTTATAACAAAATTTTATTTTTGGTGTTGTTAGCCTCAATAGGTTGATTGTGGTTTAGGAAAATAACATTTTTACTATGAAATTAATTTTAGGTAATGCTAGTGGACATCACGCGGTTTCACCCGCGTAGTTCCCGTTCCCGTGGGAGTACGGGGATAAAATATAGCCTATGTTACTCGCTGATAATGTAGCGACTAGCGATCCATTGCTGAAAGAATTTTCAGCAATGGATCGGATTCAAATCGGTCCAGTAATTTTCAAATTTATTCGTTACACACAAAAATACAAATCTTTCCTCTTCATAGTATTAGTATATATGAAGTTCTTCTAGAATTTGATGGATTCATGCAGTAATAACAGATGCCTTTCAAATCCGTTCAGCTGTTGAGGCGTGATTGATTAGCAAACATCAAAACGTTCAATAAGTAGTTCAAATTTTAAGTGAGCGTTTTTTTGTGGTAACCTTTAAAGTTTATTGAGAAGGCTTGGCAAAGAAAGATATACCTAACGTTAATTGACATTCAGATATTCTTCATACGTACCTCGTAAGGAGAACGTATGAGTTTATACTGGAGGAACAAAACGTCAAAACGCGTCAAGTCGTCGGACATATTACAATATTCACCAAGCATCGTCAGAAAAGGCTCGTGATACTGGGCAACATAAAAGGAAAACGTGCTCAAGGCAGAGCACCGGCAAAATGGTCAGCCACAATGAGGCTGCTGGAGGGAGCATGTACCGAGCTATCTACACTACGGAAAACCCCAAAACAAAGAGACTATAGAGGTGTGAGGAACCGGCTGTAAAGACCCGCAAACAGAAGGATCCTCCGACCGCACGAACTTTATGTCGGGTGGGCAAATTCCCAATTATTGATATTTAAATGGTTGTTATGTTCAAATCGCTCGAAAATTCTGATACCGCGATGCAGAATTTGTGTGTCATTAGGTTTTTGCATCTGGCTGTAAATATGGCGCTACAAGGTGCATGTTTTAGTTAGTATGTAGCTGTATACAAGGCATCTAATGTGATCGATCCTCAGCAGTAATGGAACGACAAAAAGAGATCACCTACAAAGTACCTACTTAATCTACGGAAAAAATTAAACACGCTCATGATGTCGCGTCCACATATGGTTTTTCCAGCTGCATTTCTGCACAAATGATTGATCACACTGTTCGCATTTGAATCTCCTATCACCAGTATGTATTCTCAAGTGTTCTTTTAAAGTATATTTGCGTCCAAAAGCTTTGGAACAGACATCGCACTTATGCTGCTTTTCGCCGGTATGTTTTAACATGTGAAATCTCAGTTGTTTCTTCCCATAAAATTTCATATCACAGTGCTCGCATTCGTGTTTTCGTTCGAGTAAATGATCCCGTCTAGTGTGTCGAGACAATGCCTCTTTTGAATTAAAGGTCTTGTCGCAAGCCATACAATTGAGGACACGAGGCTCTACACCGTGCGCTTTCACCATATGTTCATTCCTCTGCGAGTAAGACGTAAATTTGTCATCGCAATGTGGACATTTGTTTCGTTTATAGCTATGAATATGTACGTATTTTTCATGGTTAAATTTTTTGTCGTTTGTGTCAAATACTTTTGCACAGAATTTACAAGTGAACTCTCCTTGTTTATGCCTAGCCATATGATTATTGAGGGCTCTCTTATTAACGAAAGGGGAGTTACAGCTTTCACAGTAGTGATTGTCGTAGTGCACATTCATGTGGCTTTGTAGTAACTTAAAATGGTCGCTGATTTCAGGACAAAGCACGCACTTTAACGTATCCCCTACAAATTTAAAAGGCAAAATATGATTTTTGATGTCAGTGTGAATAGTTTTATTGTGATCGAATTGTAAATGATTCATCAGTGGCTCCAATCCGACAATATCTTTTCCGCATATTTCGCACTTCAGATCTGTGATGTCTAGTTTAGCAGCATAATAAGATAAAGTGCAGCCTTTCATGAAATTGCTTTTGATTGAGTTGTCATGTTTCTGTTGTGTATGTATCTTGAGATCTCTCGGTAGGGTAAAGTGCTCTGGGCAGAAGCTGCACACATAACCATTCCCTGTGTGACTTCTAATAGGAGTAGCATTTGAATGTAGAAGTATATTTCGAATGTTCTCCAAATGTTTGTCCATTTCTTGTTTATCTGCTTCTTTAAGAGGTCGAACCCTTAATAGTTCCTCAGTAAACCTCGGATTGCCTTTCTTTTTAACAACTGTAACCGTCCAGTCTACGATTTTACCTTTTGCTTTTGTAGATCTCGGTTTTATTAGTGTTTTCAATATTTCACGAACTTTTGGTTCAAATTTAATTTCTGTATCGCAGCCGAGACCTACAAACAAAAGTTTTAATTAAAATCTTCATACAAGAGCTGCGAATGGTAGCTGCTTGGTTTCGTCGAAGTTTTTTGGATGGTAAGATATTCTAATATTTATGGTGTTTTGCTAAACGTAGGAGATGCAATACGACTTACACGTTCTATTTATTTTTAAACTACCTTTAGTGGTTTGTGATTATTATGTTTTTAAGTGCCTACAGAGAAGATATTCGCAATGTGCGCTGAGCGCAAAATTTGGCAGCCACAATAGCCAATCAGAATTGTTATCAATTTCAACGAGTAAAGGGTGACACTCCTGTCGAGCTTGGTTTGTGTAAGCTTTGACGTGCCGTATCTAGCAGTGGCGCCAAGGATTCTTTGTGCTCTGCGTTCGTCAATTAATCAACGTAATTAATTTATTATAAAAACGTTCTTAAGGGCACGCGGATTTTCTGCCACTATTAGTCAACCTTTGGTTAAAAAATAACTTTTTTCAAATGATGCAACAAATTTCGTCATAAGGAATTAAAATAAAATATCAGTTTATTCTATTTATAACATTAAATATAATAAATTAAACCTAACTTACAAATATCACCAGCACATACAAATATCACGATTAAATGCGGGATTGAATCACATTGCAAGCGTTATTTCCTATCCAATGTTGTCAATATTAGACTTAACAATACACATTGGATTTTCCCTCATAGCGAGCTTATTTTTAACTAGTTAGTATTAGGTAAACTATCTCTTTGAAATCTGTTTAAAATTAGAAGTTATCCGTATCAACCGCTTCTAACGACTTTCCCCAAATGCTGTATATTTCATTTTTCTCCGTAGGGGAAGATGTTTGACGCCATGTTCTACTCGTTAATAGCTTGATGGTACTCTCCTGTTTGTTTTAATTTCTGCCAACAAGTGCCGGTTGAACAGTCCGTATCAGATCCTAGCAATTTTCGAGTTGTCTTCAATATTTTTCTAGATTTCACTAAGTTGTTGGCTATCCTGACTTGCTTGCCCATTCCTAACAAGGTTGCGTTAAATACTTGCAGCTAATACTATAAACTTACTACATTATTATCCTCAAATATACTTCCATTTTGTGCATTTTACTAGTATTCTAGAAAGTATTCTTAGTTAAAGAGATCCCATGGGTCTTCTTCATATGCTTCCTCCTACTATTCTGCGTCGCATACGCTTTGCCGCAGACTTCACATTTGAATTTTCTCTCGTTCGTATGAGTTGCCAGATAATGTCCTAACATATGCCTTTTGATGAAGAATCCCATACTGCACACAGAACATTCGTATGGTCTCTCTTTCAAATGGACACTTCGCATGTGCAGCATCAAATTCGACTTTAGATTGAATTTCTTCTCGCATAGGTCGCATTTGAGACCTTCAACGTTATGTACTGTAATCATATGCCTCGTCTTCTGATAGTAATTCTTGAAGCGAGCTTTACAAATCTGGCAGACACTGTCACCAGCAATGCCTTTGTGTTCTCTGTTTATGTGTGTTTTTTTCTTGGATTCTGCGGAGAAAACTAAGCCACAATGACGGCAAGGGTAGCTGGACTTTTTCTTGCTATGCGTTGTTTCATGTCGGTTGAGACGAAAAGAGTTGACGAAGCCAGCACCACAGGTGGTGCAAATAAAGTTTCTATAGTGATTATTCATGTGCTGCATCAGCAGTTTCATGGTGTGAAAGGCTTCGTTGCAGAGGCAGCAGTTCATCTGCTGTTCGATGGACAATTTGAAAGTTTGGAAGTAGTCTGTAAGTCCGAGGTAGTATTTTTTATCGTGTACCGAGACTAAATGTTCAGTTAGAATTTGCAGATTTTCCATTGGTTGTTCACAGAGCATGCATTTGAGGTCGACTACATCTAGGAGAGCGACAAAGCTAGACATGCCTGTACCGGCTTTGTACGTGGGTTTTTCTTTAGCGTGATCGTTGTGCGTGTGGGCCCTTAAAACGACAGGGTCAGGGAACGTCTTGAAACAGTAAGCACAGACGTACCCTGCATCGTTCCTCTCCTTGAAAGGGGTAACATTAGAGTACTTGAGCAAGGTGGTGAGATTGTGCCACTGTTTCTTCATTTCTGGCAGATGTTTTTCGCGATACATTAAACGACTTAATGCCTCATCGTCGGTTTCCTCCGTAACAGCGCGTTTGCGTTGTTTTTTGGTTGCTCCGGTATCGCCTATAAAAGAAAAATAATTCTTTCACACGCGTTTCAGTTCTTCTTAGTATTAAATCTAGCAGCTATCTATCGTGGCAGTTGGAGGCATGGGGTTCGTGTATAGACGGTAGGCGTTTATATTGCAATTAGAATACCCTGTGTCTTAAAAGGCTTAGATTTAAGTACGTAATCATAGGTTACAAGTCTTTTGTCAAAATGAAAAAGGTTAATTGCTCAGCATGTTTAGCTTACATAAAAATTACAATAAGCCAAAAACACCTTGCATGGTCCATTTTTGTTTTGTCAACATATGATATTTAGCCCTTCCATGTCCTTCGGGCTAAGTTCTAGTATCTTACACGCTTGCACGGTAATTTTACTATACAACGGATACATTAAAAGGGTATTTTGCGATATTTTCAGCCTATTTTGCTCGATATGCGTTGTGAATATGTGGGCAAACAGTTTGCCCACCTAATGAGGCAGTCGCATTCTATACCAAAGGCTATAAATAAAAAGCTCAAACATGTGAAATATAATGATTGTTTATTTGAAATACATTTATACCGTGTACAACGCATGTACATAGAAGAACATAATTAGGTACATACATCGTTTCATGTGACACTCTCATTTGTGACTGTACTGTTAAGGTATCAGTTTAGGTTTAAAGAATGTATTTATTTACTCATAAAGAACAAATAGGTGACGTTAGGCTCACCAAGGCGATCGATTCAGTAGACATGTCGAAGTGCAGGCTTGGGTGAAGTGATCACAAAGTGAGCTGTCAAACCATGTAATTAAGATGGAATGACAGCTCACCTCCTGATCACTTCACCTGAGTTTTCACGATGAGAAGTTTACAGAATCGACCGGCTGATGATATACCGTCGCATCTCGATTGATGCGAAAACATATCGAGCTAAACCGCCAACTTATCGTAAGCGACATGTTTTTGAAGAACTCGTCTAGTATTATAGAGGTATACGGAATGGGGTGTAAAGTCCCGCACACCCGAGAAAACACCTGTTGAAAAGGACGTATCCTCTGACCAGAGAACCAGGGTGTTGTGTCTGATGGGCAAATGCCCGATGGTAGATAATTGGGCTGTTGTGTACGTTCAAATGCACGGAAAACTCTGATACCGCGACGCAGGATTTGTGTGACGTCATATCTTTAGTTCGTATCCGGCTGTATAGATGTCGCTACAACGTCAATTGTTTAGTTAGTATGTAGCGGTATAGAACCACAATTTTAAACTATACCATTTAAGATACAAAAACGTTTTACGGCTAAATGTCGCTATGATAAATCAGCGGTAAGGGCTCGACATTTTGTGTTCAATCTTCACAATGCATCACAAAATCGTAAATTCGATGATTAAGTTCGAGACGTAAGTATGACATTCTAAATTATTTCCAGAAACGCATAAACTAAATAAAATTATATATTAATTAGTGCTTCGCAGTAAACTAAAAATATCAACAAACATGTCTGCTGAATAAAAAGCGAAGTTGAAAAAATACATGATAGTAAATAACTATGTATGACATTTGGATAAATATAATATAAAGTAAAGGCAATCATTTTAATTTAAATAACATTTCTTTTTATTTTCGTACAGGAAATTAAATATTTCTGTTACATAAGCACAATTCTCGGTTAGAAAAGAAACGCACTAGAGCGGAAAAGTGCACCGGCCATGCGCTGCCTTTTCAATTTATTGTATTAAATTTATATTAAATCAGACTGGTCGCCGGGCAGACCCCCCCGCAAACCAGCCTCGGCGAACGAAAGAAAAGCTATTTTAAGAATGATTTGTTACTTTTTTTTTGTTGGTATTATTGTGTAGAAAAACGTCGCTTGATGTACGTGGGCATTCATCATTGCAGTATGTAGGTACTATTCTAACTTTCGGATACAAGTGACAACTATAGGAAGAAAATGATCGAAGAAAAAGATAGTATGCAGTGGGAATAGGGTTGCCAATTTTTTGTACAAGAAATAAGAGTATTTCTGATTTGAGGAAGGGCAAATGAAAGTAAAGTCAAGAGTAAAGTAAGAAAAAAGAGTACCTATAATTATATTACTTATTACGAAACCAAAATGACGTTTTTTTTAAAATTATTAGAGAATTACAAAGTCGATTTCTTTTATCACCAATTTGAAATGATGGCCAAAAAGACAAAAACTCCTTCAGTGGAATACTGAAATGGCAGGATTTGGTTCAGTTTAATTAAAAGACGAGTCAAAATAAATAAGAGTATTTTAGCGTACTCTATTGCTTTTGTAGATTATAGAGTACGTCTACGCAAAATAGAGTACAATACTCTATTAGAGTACGGTTGGCAACCCTAAGTGGGAATCCCAGTGCCTTTTTTATTTAATATGGGTTTGCTCTTGACTCTAGTCTAGGTCATAGATGACAGAGACAAAGTCGACGATGGAGCGAGCTTACCCAGAAGAAGCCTGTTCACTCTGATTTTGAAGAGATTAGGGTTGTATGCGTTCGGAAATTTAACTAAATATAAACCTGATCATTCCGTGATAATTAAAATCGCCGGTTGCGATTGTTTGATCGAAATACAGTATTCCCCTAAACAATGGTTAGCTTAAGAAGTGCTCACCAAGTATGGTAACAAAATATTTCTTAATTCGGTTTCTTGTGAAATGTACACGTGATTTATCATAAAATATAAACTTTGCAAATTGAAACCAAAATCAAAATAAAAGTTGAAGTGAAGAATATCACATTACTGGCTGCACCTTGGGTAGTTACAAAACAAATATTATTTATTGATTTCTCATAATTCATGGGCGTGTAGTAGGCTACAGTAAGGGTAGGCCAGCCCATACATAATGCCCAAAAAAACTCAACACATTATTCAGGGTTGAAATCACGATGCGTATATTCGTCCAGTTTGAAAGTGGACGAAAATTTTTGAAAATTATGTATGGGCTTTTTTTTATGGATGGGAAATCATCAAATGACTTCTTCCGCTCTGGGTGGAGCGGAAGGGCGTGTCAGACTCTTACTGACTAAAACCCATCCGTGTTCCTTCTAAAGCCCTTTGTGTTCCAGGGCCGCGGTGACTCTTTCGAACAAATTCCGCAACATTATGTATGGGCTGGCCTACCCTTACTGTAGCCTACTGCACGCGCATGTCATAATAATTAATTAGACATCTGTCGAAAATCGGCCTTCCTCGGTTAACAAAGACGGTATAAAATATATATTCTTGTTAGTGTTTTTATACGTCTTTCGTATTTAAATTCACTGTGACGGCTGACTTGCTAATATGAACCATAAGCTCACATTTAGATGCCAATTTCATTTTTCCGCTTATACAAAATGCAGCAAGATAAAACCTTTAATTCCTTATTCTACATGAGAACATAACATTATTACCTAAAGTCTTTAGTGCTAAAATTAGGTCCTTTCGGTCGCGGAATGTCCCATAACCACTAGTTTTCAATAACACTACTCAAATTCTTTTTCTTCTTTAGCTTTCTCGGCTTGAGCTTTAATTTTACTTTCAGCCGCTATCTGCTTCAGAGTAAGCTCCCTATTGTCTATCAGATGCTTAACATCGTCAAACTCCTTGAAAATATCCAAGTCGTCCTGATGCAATCGTACGTGGCTCTTCAAACTGCATTTCTGCATGAACGTCTTGTGACATATCTCGCATTGAAATCTCTTGTCGTCTTCGTGAATTTTCATGTGTTCCTTAAGAGTTCTCGCTCTTGAGAAAGCCTTACCACAGACATCGCAAGAACATACTTCGCCTCCCGTGTGCCTTGAGAGGTGGTCGGCAAGCCCGCGCTTAGAAAAAAACTTTGCATTACATTTGTCGCATAAGAAACTTCTCTGTTGCAAGTGATGATGCTTGATATGCCTGTTCAGTTCAAACTTCTTTTTATAAGTCTTATTGCATGCATTGCAAGGATATATTATAGGAGTCTGATTATGTACTTTGACGAGATGCTCGCTTCTATCGTAGTAGCTGACGAAAATTTCCGGACAATGAGGACATTTATTCCTCAGCCAACCGCCCGTGTGGACACCTTTCTCATGATTTCTTTTTTTCGTCAGAGACGTGTAAGATTTATCGCAAAAATCGCAAGGGAATATGCCCTGAGCGTGGGTTTTGCCATGCTTTCTCAAAGCTGCGATCGTTATGTATCCAGCGCCGCATTTTTTACAGCAATAGTTTCTATAGTGACTACTCATATGATGATAGAGGTTCTTAAAAGATATGTGTACTACGGAGCAGACGACACACGTAAAATTATGTCCATCCTCTAAACGGAAAGGGAGTATTATGTCTTTAATGTGCTTGTTAATAGTTTTGTTATGTATAGCTACTAAATGGTCCTTGAGATCGTTGAGATCTCTCATTTCTAGGTTGCAGACGGTGCAGTGTAAGTTAGTGATATCTACTTTAATGGGGTTATAGCTTAATTTGTAGTCTATAATGGTGTTTATTTTGTCTTTTTCAGATTGCTGGGCAGTGTGTTCGCGTAACGCGTGTATATCGGGGAATGCTTTAGCGCAGTAGAGGCAGGAGAAGCCACGAATGGTTTTGTCCCTGAAGGGGCTCGCATTGGAGTATTGCAGTATGGCGGTAAGGTTGACTCTGTGCTCTACGCGCTCTGGGGTCGCGCTTTCGTCGGATTTCTTTTTCCTTTTCCTGCGTTTGGGCCCGTCCTCGTCCGTTCCTACAACAAACGAGCACATCTCATTATCTCCGTCTTTTCTGTCTCCTTATATTAGGGTTATCTTCTTGAGGACGGGCGTGCATTTTTGGTCACTCAACTATCTCTTTCTGTGGGTTATGTTCAGTGTTTGGAAGGGTTCAAGGATTTCTTAATGTTCTTTGATGGTTTTGACGAATACACAGGTTCGTTTCATTCACAGTATTTCATAGGAAAGCAGTTAACAACATAGGCATGGGCACAGTTCGAGGTTCGAAACAGTGATCTTATAAAACATAAATTAATTTGGTAAATGGCGGTAAGTAATAAGTTTGTAGGAACACGTACAAGATATAGAAGTTATACGACATAATTGCATTGAACAATTGAACACAATTGTAGCCGAAGAATTAAGTTTAGCTATACCTACGTTTGAAAAATTTAAAGACGTCCTACAAAATTCATCGAGCATCCCACCGCAGGGATATCGTATCGGTTTTGTTACAGGATCATCCATTTTCAATGTAGAACCTTCCCTATCCTTGGACGAATACTCTTTCCGATACAGTAACGTCACATCTCTATTCTCCACGCCTGTTCTTGTGGGAGATTACCTTCAAAAATCTTAAATGGTACCAAAAGCACTAAGTGTTTTTGGCACTGCAACGTTGTCTCAAGTGCTTAACATTTTGAACGCCAGCACCCCCGACGCCAAGCCACAAATTCGCCGTACTTTTGTCACATATTTGTGACGTTTGGCGTACAGGGCACGCGCTTGCTTGTCATGTATACGTGACAATGGCGTTGAAAAGGTTAAAATCGTCAACGCGAGAGTTTATCTAAACCCTAAATAATAACGCAACGAATAAATCTCAAAAAAAATAACGCAGACGTCATACGTATAATGTGATTGCACATTTAGAAAAGTATTACAGGTTTAAGTTTTTTAGAAATATGGAGTCCTTGAATTCGAGATATCAAACACTTCCATTCCAACAACCCTTACATTTTATATGATCACTTTCAGTAATTAATTGAGTTGGCGATGGATTCAAAATATCACGAATTAAAAAATTCAAAAGACAGGTATAACCTGATGGTTTAGAAGTTTCATATTGTAGGATAAAATTAATTCAACATTTGTAGAGCACTGTTCCTTTCCTTTAACCTTTTGAATGCCAGAGCATACACGCACCGGCGTGCCCCCGACGCCAAGCCACAAATTCACCGTCCTTTTTGTCACATATTTGTGACGTTTGGCGTTCAGGGCACGCGCTTGCTTGTCATGCATACGTGACAATGGCGTTCAAAAGGTTAAACCACTCCGAGTAAGAACAAAGCATAAACAAGGAGTGGACACGGCAATAGTCAAACGGATGGCCACCGGAACCACCTTGACATACGCAATAACGAACAGCCGCTCTCAATAACCTTGAACCAACTGTCAAATTAGCTACCAACAGTAGCTGAAACGTCATGTTTTAAAGGCAATCATGACGTTTCAGCTACTATTGGTAGGTAATTTGACAGTTGGTTAACGGGTATAATTTAGTTTAAGAAGTTTCACATTGTAGGGTAAAAGTAATTTCACATTTGTAGAGCACTAGCAATGTGTTTTTCACATTACTAGTATTCCTTTATGCCACTCCGAGTAAGGAGTGGACACGGCAATAGTCAAATGGATGGCCACCCGAACCACCTTGACATATGCAATAACTAACGGCCAGTCTCAATAACGTATCTAACTTTAACCAACTGTCAAATTAGCTACCAACAGTAGCTGAAACGTCATGTTTGAAAGGCAAACATGACGTTTATTAAGACCAGCCGCTAGAGACCAAGCTGAACTTCCTTCGTGTACTGCTGTAGTTAAACTGACATTCACATAGGTGTCATCCAAATACGAAACGATCATCGCGCGAATACCCGATCGCGTCGTCGAGCCGACAGAGGGCACTTTTCGAGTTTGCCGAACAAATTATTTTATCGTTATTGTGGTATATAGTAATTCCCCAGACAACTAGTAAAACCACTGTATTTGTTTCGGATTAGTCTGATTATACAGGGTGGAGACGACGATACGACAATAAATCATAACACTGGCAATACTAGTTCATACGAACATGTTGTCATTATTTTATCATCACAGATTTGATGTCACTAACTGCAACAGACTGCTTGGAATATATCGTCAGAATAGTAGTCACTATCCTGAACTATTTTAATTTTTTTTGACATTTTATGTAATTGGAAAGCTTATTTTTAATTTCGGTATAGTAGTTTCAAAATATTCCTATGAACCAGTATTGCCAGTGTTTTCATTAAATGTCGTATCGATGTCCACATTGTAGAAATAATTGTCCTTTTTTCTTATTTCTCTAAGGTGCCTAAACTGAAACAATGAACTGTGTTTTTACTTGTGAACAGTTTTTCACAAGTAAAAAATGATCAGGATCACGACAGATGTCGATCTATCGATGTTTATTCTTTGAACACTTCACCGTGAAAATCTTGGTTTAAGTGGACTTCATGTTTATGTTTACATGGTGAGGTTTTAGAGTAAAAAATATTCACCCATTCAACTATTACCGTTTTTTTTGTATGTTTAATTGTAGGTTAAGTTTTTAAACAGTTGTTTGTAAGGTCAATGGGTATATAAGTAAAGTTATAATGGCTTAATTCAAGACAGTTTCGAGGATAAAATCAGGTGGTTTTCAAGAGTCAAATAACTTAAAAATACACATGCGAACACATACATTGAGTATTGCATAGTTAAAAACGCTTTAAAAAAACAATAGTCATAAATATCAGTATCCAAGCGATTGATTAATTTTGTATTTCATTTTTGGTTCAGAGGTTCCATCTTACTTACCTTATTTTTTCTTCGGTTCTGTGACACACTGAAAAACGTTGTAAATGATGCGGATAACATACCAAAACACATTTTTGTTGTGGCTACAACACAACTTGATACATTTTTGATTAATTATATTGTCTACTAGCCTTTGCCCGCAACTTCGTACGCGTATATCCCGTTTTTTCCCGTTCCCGTTGGAATTTCGGGAAATTCTCCCCTACGGAGTGTAGGTAATCTACATGCCAAATTTCAGCTTACTACGACCAGTAGTTTGTTGTTGTCGGTTGTTGTATGGGAGCCCCTTAAATATTTATTTTATTGTTTTTAGTATTTGTTGTTATAGCGGCAACAGAAATGCATCATCTGTGAAAATTTTAACTGTCTATCACGGTTCATGAGATACAGCCTGGTGACAGACGGACAGGCAGACAGACGGACGGACAGCGGAGTCTTAGTAATAAGGTCCCGTTTTAGCCTTTGGGTACGGAACCCTCATAAATGTAGGCATGGGTTTGTTACATTTTGTGTGTGTGCAGTAAATGAAAATAAATAGTATGCAATCATTTCATCAATGTTTTGTTATGACGTTGTCACGTTAAACTATCGTCCGTAAACCGACTTTACAGACAATCAATTTTTTTTTAAATTTCTGCTATAGTTATTTGTCTAATTAAAAATAAATTATCACTTTAAAAATGATTTAGTCTGGCTTAATCCATCTTTGAGTTCACAATGGTAAACGAAAGGGATTTTTTAGTGTCCCACCAGTAACATTCATTTAAATAATAATTACTCAGAAATAAGAAACTATATTATGATTTTTGTTAAATAGTTCTATAAAGTAGTCATTTAACTATATTACAAAATGTATTTTAGGGAGAGTTCAAGTATTACGTAACGCAATTTTTAAAGATTCTTGACCTTCCCTCCCCCACATGCAACGCGCCGTAACGTATATCTGTACCCCACTCCCTAAACGTTACGTATCATCCAAGTGACAATTTTTACCTAAAAGTCACAATTATGTCTAGTACTCTCATGTTACCAAATTTTTCAATTAATAAATGTCATTTCGAGAAAAATATTGATGTTTATTTTTGTTTGGCAAAATTACTACTGTTTAGTGACTGTGTAACTTGAAAATATGTTTAGTGAGCTAGCGTTAAATAAAAAAAACAATGTTACGTAACGCGTTGTTTGAACACCCCTCCCGCCCCTGTAACGCATCGTAACGTTTTACAAGACCCCACCTCCCCCCCAAATTGCGTTACGTAATACTTGAACTCTGCCATAGAGATATATAGGGTGACCACCATGCATTACATACCGAGTGTCTCGGGAAACACGTTAAGCCGTTTCGGTCGTCATCATGTAGATCTTTCAAAGACGTTACAATTAGTCATCATTATCATCATATCAGCCGAAAGACATCCACTGCTGGACATAGGCCTCCCCCAAGGGTGAGGGAGGGGGGGGGTTGCCATAATCGCCACGCTTGGCAGGCGGGTTGGCGATCGCAGTGTAGCTGTTGNTCCCCCCAAATTGCGTTACGTAATACTTGAACGCCCCCTTATACTAATATATAAGTTACGATGACGAAGTTATAACGCACATTTGGTCAAATGTATCACCAGTCACAATGGAATGCCCCCCACAAGTTACTAGGGAATTCGAAGCTACTTTGCGCGACTGGTGAGTGATTAACGTAATAGTCCAATGTTAGTATTGGTCCACTGTTGAGCAGAATAGTATCCAATCTGAAAAACAAAAGGAACCTCTTCGCAAGCTTGGATATAATAGAGCACTTTTTAACTTTGCAATACCGATACAAAACTTATAGCTAGACAGAGATATTATAAAAGAAATGTGTTAAAAAAGGTGTTACTTTGTGTTTATGATATTTCAATAGTTAAATTTTTACAAACTTGTATTTTATGTCGGCCTTTGTGATCGTTTATAACTTCTTGACTTCATAACCATAAATAAGAGTACCCGTGTGAAACATGGGCGGGGCGCTAGTTATTTAATAAATTTATGCTGTGTATGATATTCTACCATCAGCACAATTTTTATTCTAGTTAAATATTTCGAAAATAAACCCAAGGTTTTTGGGACACTCGTAACTAGTCAATTTGCTATTTGTCTATTTCACAAAAAAAAATATTATTAAAAAAAAAACGGAAAATACAATGCGCAGGAGTTCATCAACGCTCATAACTTAACAAACAAAACAAATCACTTGAACACAGAAAAAAAACTCGTGATGTTTTTTGAATCTATGAACTCGCATTTATTTCAATTATACCATTACAGGCACTTTTGAATAGTCAAGATCGGTCTGTCCAAAGAGATGAAGCTAATTACACGTTCCAAAGCGTAGATCTCTATGGAGAAGAACGTGCAGTAAGCGCGCTTAATTTTTACACACATTTCAAGACCACTTCAACCTACAACCCTAACCATTTTGCATAAACAATTTCTAAACAGCTTTTTTAACACATTTCACAGTGAAACAATTGGCCGTGTGAGCAAGCAACTAAATAGTACACCTGCGAAAATATTCATCAGAACTTTTTTACTCGTGAAAATTTTATTTTTACTATAAAAACTTAGACGCGGTGTAGAAAAGTTTGGAAGAATACTAGCAATGGTTTACACATTACTAATATGCTTGTTGACCCCTCCAACTAAGCTGAAATGCCTAGTTAGAGGAAGTTACATAGTACAATGGTAAATATTCACTGTATTAACCGTTGGACTATTGTAGTTAGTCAAAGGCCCACTTGAAAATTTATACCTCTTTAAAATACAAGTAAATGGTTAAGAAAATCTATCATAATACCGTAAAACGAAACTTTTATTGGGATTTTCACATAAATACCATATTAATGATTTCTCACAAAGCGTCCATTTAAAAATAAAATAATTGATTCAAAAATTGGGAGTTCTTCATTGCCCCAAAAAATATTTAAATAACGTGAAAATTCCAATCAAAGTATCGTTTTTATTCACCCCACCATTTCTACCCACCCCGTTTTACCCGGTATTATAAATGCGAAAGTTTGCATGTCTGTTACTCAATAACGTCAGAACGGCTGAACGGGTCTTGACGAAATTTGGCACAGAGGTAGAGTATAGTCTGGAATAATACATTGGATACTTTTTATCCCGACAGTATGTTGCCTTGGGATAATTTTCGACATTCGTAAATAAAACATATTAGTAAAGATAATACGAAAATGTAAAGTTACAGGTATACTTGACGTGGTGGGCATTAGACTCTTCGTATGTAATAAAAGACGTAAACGGCGAGGAATTCAATTGGAAGCGCTATTTTAAAACGTTCTTAATTGTTTACGTCTCTTTAAGACCCTTTTAAAGTCATTGTCTTTATTTTCAGTGATTTCATTTTAGAATTAACGCTGATATATCTTCGTAATATGTCTCTGTTCCTTTCTTATGATCTCTTTCAGATTACTGCAGATCTCCTCCCCGTATTGTACATCAAGTTCAATACTGCTGAATGATTTTAATGTAACTCGTTTACAAGTTCAACCTTGTCTTCTTTCAAATTCTTTTTATCACATTTCTCTGAATCTTAGCCACGTAGAACTTTTCTGAGTCATCTTCATTCAGGACACCGCATCTTATCACCACTCTTGGTTTCAACAGCTTTCAGATGCCCAACCAATCTGCCAGTACCTTGTTCAATGTAAGGACTGATTTCCAAAATAACCGGACGCTGCTGCATCATCAGAAATAATGACGAAGCCCGCGTCTTTAACGAATTTAAATTCTTACAAATTGTCTTGCAAACCTAAATCACATAGAAAAAGTACTACAACACATTTTCTACAGTAAAAAAAACCCTAAAGATGCGTACACACTCGGCCAAAGTCACGTAAGAACTTATAGTTAGGAACTTACGTTTTGTGGAAGTCTCTCCATTGTCGGCCTTCGCTTTCTTAGCGCTGGCACGGGTGGTTGTGGCCGGGGCTTTAGCCGCTCGCTTCTTAGGCTTGGGATCGTCCAACTCCGTCTTGATAGGGACTTCGAATTCTAGAAAAGATAGGTTTAGTCGTTAAATATAGACTGTCAGTAGAAACTGGTCATCCCTTAGTTGCCACTGGCTCATTTTAATATTTGATACTATAAATTGTTTTTTCTTTCTTACATTGTTCTCATATATAGAAGCAACAAGGTTAATGTAACAAGGATTTTGTTAACATAAAATGATTTAAAAGAGTGTCCGTGGAGTTTCTTGCACGTTCTTCTCCATAGAGATCTACGCTTTCGAACGTGCAAATAGCTTCATGTTTTAGACGGACTGACTTTGACAATTCAAAAGTACCTGTTAATGGTTTATTTGAAATAAATGCTTTGACTTTGAAATAGGTGTTTGATTACATGTAGTACATGAATGAATAGAATGAAAGATGTTACGAACATATTACGATTATTGAAAGCCTCAAAATTAAGGAGTTACACGCTTTGAAAGTTATTCTTCCTTGTCACGAAAAACGTCGTTTCCGCCCCGACCCTTGCTCGAGCCAGCCCGCACCGCTGAGCCTATAGTCTTATGTTTGCCCCTTAATAATAATTCTAGTTCGATCTAGTCCGTCCCTAGCTGTCCTCCCCCCAGCGACGCCCTAAGCCGAGGCTCGTACCCCACAGGGGATGCCGTTAGCGTGTAGTCGCTTTGTTTGTAAGTTTTTTATAAGCTCTGGCTGGAGGCTTTAATATTATATTAAGGCCACCACAGGCAAGCCCGGTTAAGCAGTCGACAACCTTATAGGTTGAACTGCGAGACGCCACTCACACAAAACGTCGTTATCACTGAAGCAAATTCACTATAGGGAACGAGTACGTCGTTGACAATGCCATCTAGTGTTCCATATTCGAAACTTTAACGTTAACAGTACTTACTACGCTTCTGTACTGCCACCTATAGTTCCTGCACGCTCACTCTGGCACAACTTGCGAGTGATGCGAGAGCATCCTGCCGGTCGATTCAGTAAACGTGTCGCAGTGAAGTGATCACGAAGTGAGCTGACAATCCATATAATCAAGCTATCACGTGATCACGAAGTGAGCTGTCAAGCATCTTGGTTATATGGATTGACAGCTCACCTCGTGATCACTTCACCCAAGCCTTCACTTCGACATGTTTAGAGAATCGACCGGCTGCACACTCCATTTAGGGGAACGTGCACGAAGTAAGCTGTGCCATCTAGCGTTGCAAATTCGAAACTTATAATTAAAAAAGACATGATAATGTCACTTCTGTGCTGCCACCTATAGTTCCTGCACGTTCACTATGACGCGACTTGGGTCTTGCGAGTGATGCGACTTGCGAGAGCCCATTCAGTCAGCTTGCTGCTGGCCGTCAACACGAACAGTTTACGCCTCCTAGTTCCTTACCTCAAGCACCGTCTCCGTAAAACGGTAGGCCTATCGTTTGTAGTTTTTTTTTTTAATCATCCAGCTGTCAAAAATTATATCATCATCCTAATTTTGGGCGATTGCTAGTAGAGTTCAGTGTTTTAGAAAAGAGTTTACTGCGTTCCTGTTGTCACCTTGTACGATACGATTTTTTTTCTGTGTTTATCTAGAACGGAAATTATGCCCCAAATAAAATTATTTTTACCTCTTGTAAAATTTCGTTACAAAAATTTTTATGCATGAAAAAGTAGGCATTGGGTTAAATGTGTTGGCGACTGGGCTTTTAAATGGCTTCACAGACAGACGAGACGCGACGCGCGCGCAATGTGATCACATTGGTGCGTAAACGTCACAGATATGTGACGAAAAGTCGGCAATACATTTGATTTAGTGAAATGACATATCTCTGTCTTTATATTAGTATTTTGTCATATCAGTAGATACTGTTAGTAAAAAGCCGTAATAAACAAGAATATTCGACATCTACCTGGATTTCACGATATCCCTAGGGATTTCGTGAAATCCCTGATATCCTCATTTCCCTAAGTTTTTCTTCTTCAGGCCTTATCCCATTTCTAATTGGGGTCGGCTTTCCTAATCGTTCTACTCCAGAGATGTCGTTTCAGGATCGTATATATATGTCACCGGAAAATTGCAGACTCTCTAAGATTTATTACATCTTTATTAGATAATAATTTCTCGATGTATTAGGTATGAAAAAATCGTTTTGTATAATATATACAATTAATCCTACCCAATTTCAATAGTTTTCAATATATCCATGTGAGAACCTCCTCCTTTTTTGAAGTCGGTTAAAAATAGTTTACAATTTCACGCGATATTTTACAATCTTACGGCATTTGCAATTTTCCGGTAACATACATATCGTATTTAAACATATAGTACCTGGATGACCGTCCCCGAAACCCCNATATTCGAAACTTTAACGTTAACAGTACTTACTACGCTTCTGTACTGCCACCTATAGTTCCTGCACGCTCACTCTGGCACAACTTGCGAGTGATGCGAGAGCATCCTGCCGGTCGATTCAGTAAACGTGTCGCAGTGAAGTGATCACGAAGTGAGCTGACAATCCATATAATCAAGCTATCACGTGATCACGAAGTGAGCTGTCAAGCATCTTGGTTATATGGATTGACAGCTCACCTCGTGATCACTTCACCCAAGCCTTCACTTCGACATGTTTAGAGAATCGACCGGCTGCACACTCCATTTAGGGGAACGTGCACGAAGTAAGCTGTGCCATCTAGCGTTGCAAATTCGAAACTTATAATTAAAAAAGACATGATAATGTCACTTCTGTGCTGCCACCTATAGTTCCTGCACGTTCACTATGACGCGACTTGGGTCTTGCGAGTGATGCGACTTGCGAGAGCCCATTCAGTCAGCTTGCTGCTGGCCGTCAACACGAACAGTTTACGCCTCCTAGTTCCTTACCTCAAGCACCGTCTCCGTAAAACGGTAGGCCTATCGTTTGTAGTTTTTTTTTTTAATCATCCAGCTGTCAAAAATTATATCATCATCCTAATTTTGGGCGATTGCTAGTAGAGTTCAGTGTTTTAGAAAAGAGTTTACTGCGTTCCTGTTGTCACCTTGTACGATACGATTTTTTTTCTGTGTTTATCTAGAACGGAAATTATGCCCCAAATAAAATTATTTTTACCTCTTGTAAAATTTCGTTACAAAAATTTTTATGCATGAAAAAGTAGGCATTGGGTTAAATGTGTTGGCGACTGGGCTTTTAAATGGCTTCACAGACAGACGAGACGCGACGCGCGCGCAATGTGATCACATTGGTGCGTAAACGTCACAGATATGTGACGAAAAGTCGGCAATACATTTGATTTAGTGAAATGACATATCTCTGTCTTTATATTAGTATTTTGTCATATCAGTAGATACTGTTAGTAAAAAGCCGTAATAAACAAGAATATTCGACATCTACCTGGATTTCACGATATCCCTAGGGATTTCGTGAAATCCCTGATATCCTCATTTCCCTAAGTTTTTCTTCTTCAGGCCTTATCCCATTTCTAATTGGGGTCGGCTTTCCTAATCGTTCTACTCCAGAGATGTCGTTTCAGGATCGTATATATATGTCACCGGAAAATTGCAGACTCTCTAAGATTTATTACATCTTTATTAGATAATAATTTCTCGATGTATTAGGTATGAAAAAATCGTTTTGTATAATATATACAATTAATCCTACCCAATTTCAATAGTTTTCAATATATCCATGTGAGAACCTCCTCCTTTTTTGAAGTCGGTTAAAAATAGTTTACAATTTCACGCGATATTTTACAATCTTACGGCATTTGCAATTTTCCGGTAACATACATATCGTATTTAAACATATAGTACCTGGATGACCGTCCCCGAAACCCCTTTGACTTCTTCCGCTCTGGGTGGAGCGGAAGGGCGTGTCAGACTCTTACTGACTAAAACCCATCCATGTTCCTTCTAAAGCCCTTTGCGTTCCAGGGCCGCGGTGACTCTTTCGAACAAATTCCGTAAGCCTGGCAGCCCCGAAACCCCTTGCATACTAAATTTCATGAAAATCGTTGGAGCCGCTTCCGAGATTCAGATTATCAAAATAAATATTTACAAGAATTGCCCGTTTAAAGATATTAGATTACGTAGTGTATGGACTTACCGGCACCCGAAAACCCCTCGTCTCCAGAAGCCAAGTTGTCATCAGATTCTTCATCTCCTTGCACCTCCACCTTCACTATATTAGCTGGACAAGTAAAAAAATAATGTTACATACAAGATTATCTTACTTCTTACTAATATTATAAATGAGAAAGTTTGGATAGATGTTTGTTACTCAATCACGTCAGAACGGCTGAACGGATCTTGATGAAATTTCGAACAGAGGTAGATTCTAGTCTGTAATATTCATTTTATACTTTATTGTACACCTCATTACAAACATAGTAAAAACTTTAAAAAAAACAAGACAAGTGTACAATGGGCGGTCTTATCGCACAGGGCAATCTCTTACAGACAACCTTTGGATGGACTGAACGAAAGAAGTTAGATTTAGGGCGGTCAGTGTACAAACATCATAAATAATATTAATTAGACATAATAATATAAAATACACACAATACTAAATAATATACTAATAGGTAAATATCAAATATATAAATGGGAAAGGAGAAGAAAAAGTAATAACACATAGGATACTTTTTATCCCAGTAGTATGTTCCCTTGGGATAATTTTCGACATTCACGCGGGCGGAGCCGCGGGCGGCAGCTAGTTTTTACATATTTTACGAATTCTAACGCACTTTGTAATCAATCTGCTTGCCTTTTTCCAACTATTCCAGTGTAACCGGATGCAAGTGAATACCAGCAGCCAGATAGTGCTATTCGCTATGTATACTGTATATCTCCGTCTCCCTCTTAGAGCGGAATCATGATCGTTTTAAGACTTCATGGTAGGGCTACTATCCTACTCCCTTTTACATCATCGGAATTGGATCGCATTAGCACGTCAAAGTAGGGCTGCTGGTATTGCCTTGTATTTGACACGGAGCGCCTGAATATCTGACCTTCACAGCCCAGTAACTGGGTAACACGGTACCCCTTAGGGTGCGTTTCCACCAGAGATGTGTGAGGATGCGTCGCGAACGATGTGTTATTTAAGAACCAATAGAATCGCTTCATTTACCTAGCTTCGTTCTTCGCAGCTCCGGTGGAAACGGCTTAGTGGCGCGAGGGATGAGTGCGAGAGATGTGTGCGAAACAAGTGGCCTCTTCAGCCGGTCGATTCTGTAAACATTTCGAAGTAAAGGCTTGGGTGAAGTGATCACGAAGTGAGCTCTCATTCCATCTTGTTATATGGATTGACAGCTCACCTCGTGATCACTTCACCCAAGCCTTCACTTCGACATGTTTACAGAATCGCCCGGCAGGCTTCTTTCTTATACAACACAATCTCTCAAAAATCCGCGATCGTCGAGTTTTGACGGATAACCAAATTGCGTCGTCGCATATCGGTGTGAGCTGAGCCTTAATAACACGAATTCAAGTGAGAAGAGGGTGAGGGGTGGGGTCCACATTGGTTTGGCTTCTCACTTCCCGTAGCGACAGTCAAAGATGTTCAAATGATAGCCTGGACTAACGGCTTAACGTGCTTTCCGAGGCACGGAGGAAACTCGGTATGTAAAGGATGGTCACCCATACACAGACCAACCTTGGCAAGCGTTGCTTAACCTTGAAATTCGACTCGTGCATCTGTTGTTATTTAGCCCAGAGCTCCTACCACAAAAGCAGTAATTATTTTCCTCCTAAACTTACGTCTAAACAGAGTCTTGTTCTGCAAATGTTTCTGGAACTGCTCCTCGGTGTGCAGCACTTGCTTCTTGAAGTTGATCGCGTTACGCAGCTGAGTGATGCAGACCTCGCATATGCCGCCATCTTGTCCTTGTCCCGACACGTTTAGCTGTTGACAAAGGTAAATATTTGAATGGAAATAGCTGAAAGAAAAGTTGAACAGTTGAAGTTTTTTTGGACACACGAAACGCATGTGACTTGTAGAGTTATGAATATAAATGTGTATGGATAGAGGGTGGAGAGAGAGGTCTTCCTCTTCCTCTTTCTCTCTCTCTATTCTCTACCCAGCTATGGCTAAAATGGATGGATTGTATGAGGATGATAATCTGAAAGAAACAAGAGTTAAGGTGGATCCACACATATCATGGCCATGTCCGTGACAAATGTCCGTGTCATGACCTGGATAAAGCCAAGTGATCATGTTCATATAAAATGTATGTAACACTATTTTATAGCTTGATGGACCATGATACATCCACCTCTTGGGCATGGCCTTGATATGTGTGGGTGCAAATCTTAAATGATAGCATCTCAGTTGACTATTATGATTACACTCTATGTCTAAGATGACCCCACTGACTCTATGTATGCCACTGATGAGCTAAAGCCTCCCTTCATCCCTTCCAACGGTCACAATATTGCACCTATTCCTTCCGATTCTGTGATAATGAGCTGTGTCAACACTAAGGGGCAAGAGCAAGATGATGATAATGGAACTTGCTGAAGTAGGTAAACAATGATCAAGATGAATTGTGTTTGATTGAAGAAGCCTACATCCAGCATTGGACTTCTAAAGACCATGGTGACTGTAAGTTATTTATGATACTAGTGGGGTAAGTTGGTTTTTACAAACAAGTAGACGAATGTAAGCCCCAGACGTAACCAATTTCAGCACGTGTGTCATACAACATTTTCCAACACATTTGCGAGAAAACAGTACAATACGTAACTAAACAAACTTTTAATTTTTAGATATCAGTTGGAAAGTCATGACAATCTTTGACGTTTCTTATATGAAAATAGCGCGCATTTGCAAATGTCGCCACGTGAGCGTGGTGAAAATTAGAACTACATTTAACGACTTATTTTCTCTTTATTATTAAAATGAGACAAATTTACATCAGCTTATTTTTTCTATGTAATGTGAAACTCCTTGGTGGAATTATTATATTTTTAATAGTAATTTAAAAACAAACCATAAAGAATATGCACAGCGCTATACACCGAGGAGTGTGGTAAAATAGGTACTTGGATGAGAGTACCTATTTTACCGCACATTCCAATGTATGGTGCATAATTTTTAACTTTCGAACAGTGTATACAGGCGTTGTAAACGCATTTTTGAGCAAATGTTTTGAAAAATATTGATTACCAAAATTAATTTTTACAGTTATTTATATGTCACATACATGACATATAATTTTAATGAATGCTTATACATTCATTAAAATTAGTATAAAAATAAACAAATTCAGATTTTGAATTGATTCATTTTCAGATTTATTTATTGTTTGTCACAGGTGGAAGTTCAGTTTTTAAAAAACATAATTTATTACAATCAGACAAACATAATATAACTATATACTATCTTAGAACTATTTAAATCTACTAAACCTAAGTATGTACATATACAAAAACAAAGTAAACTCAGGCGTCAAAGTATTCCTCCGCATCGCTGTCATCCGGAAACGTGCCCAGAAGACTGGCAGCATTGACAGGTTGAATGGCAATGCTAATTCTTTGAGCAAAGAACAAGCCAGCCCTCTGGTCATGCAAACGTTTTTAAAATGATCAGTCATTAAAATCAATATATAAAATTCTTGCTACTGACTGACTAATTGAGGGGCTCACAGACAACAAACAGCCGAAACTACTGCTCTTAGCTCCAGAGGGGGGCACTAAGAGAGGATTTCCCTAAATTCCTATGGAAACGGAGAAAAAACAGGATATGAGCAAAAGTCGCACTCAAAAACTAAAATAACAATTTAAAAAAAAACTATGAAATGGCCAATAGCATTAGCACAAATATGTATTGTTATCATTTTCTAGATACTTAATCTTCAGCTTCTTAAACTTTTATTAATTTCATTAAATAGAGTGCCCATACCGTTATCAGCCCAATACACAATACAATAACTAGGTACAATATAATAAAAAACAAACTGTCATGGTGAGAAAGAACAGGGTTACTTTTAGAGCATCAAGGTATGTGATTATAGGCCAAAAAAAATAAATTGAGATGTTAGTGTAAGAAGTGTTGTTTAAATTTTGCCGAGCAATTTCAGATTGCTTATACAATGGCCCAAAATGATTGAATTTCGATTGAATAAGTGAAACTACATGAAAGGTTTCAAAATTGTACTAAGTATAAGAAAAATGGTGGGAAAAATTTGAGATTCCAAATTTAAAAATAAATAACAATAACATCAAGCAAGAGTATGGGTAAGCAACCACCACTCTTCAAGAAAAAAACTAATCAGGTATTTGAAACTGATGGATATTTTTTGTCACATTTGTTACTTTTCTATATATAAGAGTAGTCAACGAAACGTCTATGAATATGTGTTTGAGCTACCTACAACCAGCGGACCAGCCAAACCAAATCGAATCTGCGGCGGCGGCGGCTGCCATTGTGGACACTCGGGCAAAGGAAAAAAAGTAATATTCTGCCAATTTGTGCGGATCTTTACAAATTGTAAAGTACTTATACTAATATGAGCGTGTTTTATATCGAATTTTGAGGTTTACAAAAGGTTTAAAAAAGCATTTTACTTACGATTATGTCGAAACATTCTCTCAACATGTCGGCGTAGATCTCTTCTTCGCCCATCCAATGATATATGCTTTTAACATCTTTGAATGCACCTTCCGATGCACAACACCGACACATACCGGGATTCACTGCAGACTCCATCATTTTTAAAGATACTTTACTATCATTTACACTTTAAAATCTTAAATTTAATTAGAAAAGAACTAAAGGACGCTACAACTTCGAAGCTCCGCCATTTTCTGATAGTTTCTTTTTTCGATCCAATTCACTTGGAAACGCGATGTAGGCAAAGGTAACCCCATCAAAACAGCCACGTCAATGTTTTGTAATTATATTTGAAAAATATAACTTTTGCAATAAAAAACATCTGATCTTCAAAAAAGTAAAAAATAATAAATCTGTTTGTAAGTCTTTATAATTTCAAGGATTAAAAGAAATGAATAAAATTCAAGAATGTAAATGGCCTGTGGTTTGTCATCAGAAAAAGAAAAAAGCTAATAGCTGTCATCATTATGCGTTCCAAAATTCTGAAATTTCTTAAGTTGTAGCATTACAAAGAGAGAGCCAGACAGTCAGTTTGTGAAGTAAAGTGAACAGGATAACACATAAAACTACGTTAAAGATTATCAAATTTAGATATCGGAATTTATTGTCATCAAGATAAATAGCTAGCTCTAGGATTGTGCTCGTAGATAAATTAACAGAAAATTAATAGAAAATAGCTAATTAAGAGGAGTTTAAGTTTTTTAGCGCCATGTCGTGCGGCATAGCTTGCCGTTGCTGCCTTTTGCGAGCTCCTGATAAAGACCTAAAAACTCATTATTCAATATTGGGCAAGTCAGAAGTTTACGCCGATATGCTGAAGGAATGCTTCGAAATTCAGGTAAATAATCCTTAAATATAACTCCTATTTAATGAAATTTACGACAAGCTTGTTCTCTTTACTTATTTACGCCCACAATTTAACACAAATACCTACACAACTTCAGAATTCTTATCTAAATATTTGGTAGTGTTTGTTACTGAGTTGTATTATTGACCTAATTCGTAGATCTAAAATTCTAGTAATTTGTCTATTTAGTCATTTAATTTAGCCATCTATTTTAGACATTCATTTAAACACTTTTCAGTCAGTAGTGCTTTAGAAGATCATTGACAGTCATTATTTATAGTCAGAAGCCAGAAAATCAGACGCCAGTCATGCCAAGGAGTATCATGTCGGCCAGTGACTGGGTTGTGTAGGTAAAATTCATAAGATAGTTTAGTGTCTGGTAGTTGCTCCATGTAAAACACTAGCACTCAGCTGAATCTGATTTGACTGGAAGCCAATCTCAACAAAGTTCGGAAATAACAGGCAAGGCCTTAGAAGCTCTTGTAGAATACCAGAATATACTAACAAGATGTCCAGGATTGTTATTTGGGGGGGCTTGACCCCACTGAGAGTAGGTTTAAATGAAGCAAAATAAACACTAAAAAAAGCATGTAACATTTCATTTTGTTTAACACATACCAAGTCTCCTTGATTTATTTACGTTTTTTTATCTGTTTTAAGTTATGTTGTGTTTTTTTTTGTAATTTTTTAATTTTAATTGTTCTTCTTTATAATAATTACTAACTATGTAAAAAAGTGTACACCTTTAAGTTAGATTTTTGAGGAACTAATAATTTATTATTAAGATCTCATGTAAAATGTACCAAAAATCACAAATCCAATAAATAAATAAATATAACTTTTTGTAAATTCCTCAATGACTTCATTAGATTGTAGACCACCAACGATATCTCGCCATTCCAAGGGGAGCTCGAGCTCCCTAGCGCCCTCCTAGATCTGTCAGTGCAGAATACAGATATGATGATATAATATGTACTATACTTATTTCAGATGCCTCTGGAACCCAATGATACTGAGGGTGGTATTTGTGAAGTATGCATCACGAGGCTACGGGATGCCTGTGACTTTAAGGAGCAAGTTCAGCAATGTCAGAGGGAGTTTATGACTAAACTTAATGAGTTTAGCGTTAAAGGTGTGTTAAATTTTACATCCACTACGTATTTAATTTAGCATTTTTATCACTTTGAAATAACCCACACATACATAGAACACCCAATATGGATATGCTGAAGCTATAGACTACTATAGAGTAACTACTTTATAAAAATCTTTCATTCATTTATCTTTTGAACGCCATTGTCACATATACATGACAAGAAAGCGCGTGTCCTGTATGCATAACGTCACAAATATGTGACAAAATTTTTTTGACAGTAGTGTCCATTTGCGACTTTTGAGGCGAAAGGAAGTTTTTCATCTATATTTTAATGTAATTGTCATCAAGAAAAATGCAATAGGTCAATATTTATAACATTTTTAACCTTTTGAACGCCATTGTCACGTATACATGACAAGCAAGCTCGTGCCCTGTACGCCAAACGTCACAATTATGTGACAAAAGTACGGCGAATTAGTTTCTTGGCGTCGGGGGCACGCCGATGCGTTTATGCTCTGGCGTTCAAAAGGTTAAATAATATAATAGTAAACTTCAATTAGCTCTCCTGAAAAACTAGTTTTGAGATTCAACAGTAGTCTTCCAAAGTAGCGAAATGATCGCAACAATTGCATGTTCACTTTGTATTAGGGTGATGAATGGGGGGCCGAAGTTTGTATGGAAGTTCACCATTCCCTTGAGGCACGCACATGTATAATATATAAATAAATTAATTTGTTTTTTTTTTGTCAATTTTTCAGATGAAACAGGACCAAAGGTGAAAGAAGAATATCTGGATTTGGATGATGATAATGGAATATATTTTCTGGGTAAGTATTTAAAAAACATAAGCCTTTAGTGGACAAACAGCATCAATAAAAAAGGGAACTCACCTAAGTTCAATTTAAATAATAATGGGAGACTATACCCTGGTTTCTGCAAAAAAATATATTGATCCGTCACAAATTACACTAGTTTAATTTTTTTTTTTTAATATGTCCTTCCGACAATTCCATTCTCTTTTGAACGTTTTCGATGCACTAAGCTACAATTTATCTAGCACGTCAGGATTTTTAGAAATCTTATTTTACATAGTAAGTTTTTCATACAATTTGAAAACATAAGCTTCGGAGATGGAATGAGGCAAATACTTTAAGTTACTATGGCCAACTATATAGAGCTTATACCTAATAACGGTGACACAAAACTCGAAAATTCGCGATTTCCAATTTAGGTATCTAGTTATCCTGACGTGCTAAGAAAATTTAACATCAGATTTGAATTCAGCGCATCAAACACCTTCCGGGAACAATAATAGTACTTCTAGGACAAAAACCGTGTAAACTAGTGTTATTCACAGCCAATCTCGTCTTCTATCCTTTGTATAAAATTATCAATCACACTAATATTATAAAGGTGAAAGTTTGTGAGTGTGTGTGTATGTTTGTTACTTCTTCACGCGCAATCGGCTGGACCGATTTAGGAGAAATTTGGTATAGAGATTGTTTTTATCCCGGGAGTATGTTCCCTTGGGATAATTTTCGACATTCACGCGGGCGAAGCCGCTGGCGACAGCTAGTTTAAATTATACTATCCTATTACAGAATTAAAAGACGAAATCTCAGATGATTTCGACGACTTTAAAGACGAGGATGACAACAAGAAGCTCGCGGAGTTGCTCGGCTTCAATGACGTCACAATTAAGAAGCGATCCGAGAAGCGTAGGAGCAAGAAACGACTGCTGCTTGACAATACTGGAAAAGGTATACGTTTGCTAATACTTTTGACAGCGAGTTTTTTGTGTGAGTTGTTATCGTACTGGAATTCGCTTAGCGACTCGTATGGCAAAAAAGCGCAATGCGAGCGCGACTCTGTAACAACGATAACGATAACCTTTTTAGGGTTCCGTACCCGAAGGCCAACGGGATCACTGAGCCTCCGCTGTCCGCCTGTCTGTCAGCGGGCTGTATCTTATGAACCGTAATGGTAGATACTTAAAATTTTCACAGAGTGTGTATTTCTGTTGCCGCTATACCAACAAAATAATAATAAATTGAAAAATAAAAGGAGTGCCATACAATAAAAATGTTTTTTTCGGCTTATGATACGGAACCCTTCGTTTGCAAGTCCGACTTTCACTCGACTGATTTTTTAGTGTTCTGTAGTTAAATAAGGTCCTAGGTTTTACTCGAAATACTATTGATAGTTCGAAGCAGTAATTTGCAATGGTTGTAGATATTAATCACGGCGACAAAGTTATAAAATAATATAAATCAAAACACTGGCAATACTGGTTCATATGAATATTTTGAAACTATTATAAATCCTGTCACCGAGATTAAAAATAAACTCAAACTATAACTCTATCCGTTTAGGTAGTTAACTAAAGGTAAACAATCTTGATGTGTCTTTTTACACAAATTCATATTAAACAAACAAACTACTTTTCAAACTTATGGTTCAATTGATTTAGTATTCGTTACTGTTGTATTTACTTTGGTTTTTACTTGCATTTTATTTTTAAACTGAGTTTTTAAGTAAAAAGTTACATCAAGATTGTTTACCTTTAGTTAACTACCTAAACGGATAGAGTATAGTCAAAGATAGTGACCACTATTCTGACGATATATTCCAAGCAGTCTGTTGCAGTTAGTGACATCAAGTCTGTGATAAAAGACAACATATTCGTATGAACTAGTATTGACAGTGTTTTGATTCATTGTCGTATCGTCGTCTCCACCTTGTGTACAGACGCCAGTACATCACGCCACAACAATCGGTCATCTTTGATTGATTTTCAACTTTATCGCTAAAGCATTAGGTGCAGGATTGATTGGGAAAATTTGACAGTTTCGGGTAGCTTTATGTGTTGGCGTATGTACAAAGGAGGGATGATTTTTTATTGTAGTCTATTCCATCGTGTGAGGTATGGCTGGATAAGTCTCGCTTAATTGTTTTGGGTGTTGGCTAAAACCACTTTTCGATTGAGAGATCCGTTTATCAAGTATTAACCTTTTGAACGCCATTGTCACGTATACATGACAAGCAAGCGCGTGCCCTGTACGCCAAACGTCACAAATATGTGACAAAAAGTACGGCGAATTTGTGGCTTGGCGTCGGGGGCACGCTGATGCGATTATGTTCTGGCGGTCAAAAGGTTAAGCTTTAAAGTGGTATTTTTGTTAAAGTTAGGTCGTCGCCCTCTAAATACTAAACCATTGTTTTGAACGTTTGCCTGACCTAATAACGTTTTATTTACAGAACTGAAATCAAAAAGAAATGCCATGAAGTTATCCCTTCGCGCGTTGACCCAACAAGAGGTGATGATGAACAAGATTCTCAAGCCAGTCAAGGTATATAATATTATATTATTACTAGACCTTTACCCACGACTTCGTTCGCGCATATCCCGTTTTTTCCCGTTCCCGTATAGCCTATAACATTCTTCAGGAATGTGGCTGTCACCGGAAAATAGCAAACTCCGTAAGATTATAAAATAACTTGAGAGATTGTGAACTCTCGATAAATTGCCCCCTTAATAATAATTCTAGTTCGATCCAGCCCGTCCCTAGCTGTCCTCCCCCCAGCGACGCCCTAAGCCGAGGCCCGTACCCCACAGGAGATGCCCTTAGCGTGTAGTCGCTTAGTTTGTAAGTTTTTTATAAGCCCTTGCTGCAGGCTTTAATATTATATTAAGGCCACCACAGGCAAGCCTGGTTAAGCAGTCGACAACCTTATAGGTTGAACTGCGAGACGCCACTCACAAAAAAAAAAAAAAAAACGATAAATTGTCAACTGATCATTTGGAATACTTTTTACGCATCAAAATTCGATAGTCTATAATATCTCGAAGTCATTCCGAGAAATTGTGGACTGACATAGAATGGCGACCATTTTAGTATTTGATACTATAAATTGTTTTTTTCTTTCTTTACATTGTTCTCATATATAGAAGCAACAAGGTTAATGTAACAAGGATTTTTTTGTAAACATAAAATGATTTAAAAGAGTGTCCGTGGAGTTTCTTGCACGTTCTTCTCCATAGAGATCTACGCTTTCGAACGTGCAAATAGCTTCATGTTTTTGACGGACTGACTTTGACAATTCAAAAGTACCTGATAATGGTTTATTTAAAATAAATGCTTTGTCTTTTAACCTTTTGAACGTCAGAGCATAAACACATCGGCGTGCCCCCGACGCCAAGCCGCAAGTTCGTCGTACTTTTTGTCACATATTTGTGACGTTTGGCGTACAGGGCACGCGCTTGCTTGTCTTGTATACGTGACAATGGCGTTCAAAAGGTTAAATAAACGCTAGTACCTAACCCTTACTTTCGTTGTGAAGATATCGGGCGCCAAGCGTCTGATCAGCGACGCGTGTAAGAATAGGGCCAACGTCAACACGCTGCTCAAATACTCCAACTGCACGCCCTTCGCCAACAAGACCATCGCAGGTGAGATTATGTTATCATCGTCATCATTCACCGATCAAACGATTTTTAGGGTTCCGTACCCAAAGGGTAACCAACTGAACCCTATTTTAAGCGCCCGCTATCCGTCCGTACGTCCGTCTGTCTGTCAGCGGGATGTATCTCAAGAACCGTAATAGGTAGACAGTTGAAATGTTCACAGAATGTGCATTTCTGTTGCCGCTATAACAATTTTTTTTTAAAATACCAGCTAAGTGCGAGTCTGACTCGGCACGAAGGGTTCCGTAACATTATCTATAAAAACGGCAATTATTTTATTCTGTTTTTTAGTATTTGTTGTGTTATAGCGGCAACAGAAATACATCATCTGTAAAAATGTCAACTGTCTAATTATCACGCCTTTACAGCCTGGTGACAGACGGACAGACAGACAGACGGACGGACAGCGGAGTCTTTGTAATAGGGTCACGTTTTACCCTTTGGGTACGGAACCCTAAAAATTAAAGGGGGTCTCCACACAAGAAACGTGTTTTTGCGTTTGACGATATTTTAAGGTTCCGTACCCGATGGGTGCCAACGGGAGCTTTAACATAACATAACAAAAAAGTCAAAAAAATATTCACAATTTTATTTAAGGAATAAATCACGAAACATGTTTTTTCCGGTTATGGTACGGAACCCTCCGGGCCGGCCAGTCTTTAATGGATCCTCGAACCTGTTAAAAATTACAGTTTTAGACATTAATTCCTCAAAAACAATAAAATTCACATATTATGAGAAATACAAGTTATTCTTAAATACACTATAAACTATAGTAGGCGCCAGATAATCGTGGAATAACGGTCATTGACCCACCTACAATTATTGACATTTTTAATTTGAAAAACGGAATTAATGACACAAAGCTGTCCCGAATCATCATCTCTCGTGATCCTTAACATTGTCTAATAATGAAAAACGATTCATATTTAATTGTTCAGGTACCTATGAACAGTTATTAGGGAAAGGTCAATATACTTTATTACACATTTATCTGGCGCCTACTATAGTAAGTAATACACAAACTTAACAATGTTGAGGGTATAAAGATAAAAGTACATATTTGTTGTGTTAGTGTACCCATTACGTATCGTATTTGAAATGGTAACACATATCTTCTAACATCCTTACCCTCTCTTATTCCCAGGAATCCTGTGCGCCTACTGCAAGACAACATACAGGGACCTGCCCCATCTCCGGACACACATACAAGCAGAACACAGCAAGGACAACCTCATTGAGACCAAACGAATGGACAAGAACAATCTATCCATCAAGATGGACATCACAGACCTCAGATGCAAACTATGCAACACACACTGCGACACAATAACCAATTTAAAAAAACATCTCACCCTGGAACACGATATAAAATTCTATCCCGACGTAAACGATTATGTCATGGAATTCAAGTTAACTGAAGGAGAAATTCTGAACTGCGCCCTCTGCAACTCAAAGTTCGAAACGTTCAAAATGTTGCTACAACACATGAACGGGCATTACAGGAACTATATATGCGAAATATGCGACTTAGGCTTCATAAACCAACATAAGCTGCGGAACCATCAAAGGACGCACGAGGTAGGGAACTTTAATTGCTCGTTTTGTGAGAAAATTTTTAGTACTCGAGTCAGGAAGTTATGTCATGAGAAGTATACGCATAATCCTTCCGCGAGATATACAACTAGTTGCCCCCACTGTGACGAGTCGTTTACTAGTTATTACAGAAGAAATCGGCACATGGCGGTCGAACATAACATAGCCGCGGCTACCTACAAGTGTAATATATGCGACAAATCATTTATTCTTAAGTCCAAGCTCACGTCACATATAAAAAAGGTACATTTAATGGAACGGAACCATATTTGTCCTGAGTGTGGGCAGGGATTTTTCATAAAGCAGTCGTTAGACGAACACATGATCAAGCATAACGGTGAGAGGGTGTTCAAATGTAGCGTTTGCTCGAAGGCCTATGCAAGGAAAAAGACGTTAAGAGAACATATGAGGATTCATAACAATGATAGGAGGTTCAAGTGTGGGGTTTGTGCTCTGGCGTTTGTTCAAAAGTGTAGCTTAAAGAGCCATATGCTGTCGAACCATGGGATTACTTTGGCGGAGTATGAGAATGCATGAGAAGAGGTTTAGCCTTTTGAACGCCAGAACATAAACGCATCGGCGCCAAGCCACAAATTCGCCGTACTTTTTATCACATTTCTGACTTTTGGCTTACATGGCACGCGCTTGCTTGTCATGTATACGTGACAATGGCGTTCAAAAGGTTAAGTCTAAAGTCATTGTCTAGGTATATACGCAAGAGTTAGTTAGGGTTCCGTAACTAGGTGGTAAACGGAACCCCTTGTGGTCGTCTGTCTGTCTGTTTTGTCACAGCTGGATATATCGGGAACTAATAATGAAACTTGAAATAGCTATAAATCATGCTTCCATTATTTATAAAAGAGCTTCCAAACAACATTTAAGAGGAAGAGATGCCAATTTTTTTTCTGATGTTAGCATTTTTGAAAAATCGGAGATAAACGTAGTTGGAGGTTTTTGTAAATATCTGTTATATAAGAGATGGCTATGTAGAGGAGCTCGTGGCTAAAGAATAATAGCCGCACCGGTCGATCAAGGTTAAGCTACGCTTGCCAAGGTTGGTCTGTGGATGGGTGACCATCTTAACATACCTGGTTTCCTCCGTGCCTCGGATAGCACGTTAAGCCGTTGGTTGGTTGGGTTGGCAGTCGTTACGGATTGTCAGAAGCCAGTAAATCTGACTCCAGTCTTGCCAAGAACTACCGTGTTGCCCAGTTAATGGGTTGTGGAGGTCTGGTAGGCCCCAATATAGTTGGGAAAAAGTCTAGGCAGATGATGATAAGAGATTGCTTTATATGGCCGATAAAACAAATTTAGTTTTACGTCGCATAAATTTAATATTAAATTTGAAAATGCAAAACATATTTCGGAGGTGCTGCATTCTTCAGTGCATTTACAAAATTTTGGTCGGATGTTATTTTATTGATGTAAATAAGTCAAAAATAAAGGTAAATGGTTATGTGTTTAGATGTGCGTGATTGTCTCCTTAACCCACTTACTTATACCGTCGTTTTAAAACAACGCTTAAAAATAACTTCTCATCTCAAATGAGGGTAGTTCTAAAATATTTCTTTAGTATCATTCTGTATCTTAAGTGTCCTGTCAAATTATTTTGAGATTTAGGAATCAGGATAGATAAGCTTTTTGTGTGTAATCAAGAAGTAAATCCAGCCTAAGGCTAGACGTAAATAAGACAACAAAATATGTTTCAGTATCATCTGGGTTAAAAAGTCACTAAGACCAATGTCTTAGTGACTTTTCTGTCTTAGTGACAAAATAATTTGATAGGACACTTAGATAAAGGATGATACTAAAGTAATATTTTAGAACTACCCTCATTTGAGATGAGAAGGATTCAAGCACACAACCATTCGGGGTAATCACACATGGAAACACGCACACAGTATCGTGTTTCCGTGAGTTGTTTTTCAAAACAGCGATTTGATATATAACTTTATTAAAACAGCAAAAAAAATTGGTTGTTGTAAAGTCGGTTTACGGACGATAGTTTAACGTGACAACGTCATAACAAAACATTGATGAAATGTTACAATGAGCGTAACGTTACGATGAACGTAACGTTACAATGAGCGTTACGTTACAATGAACGTAACGTTACAATGAGCGTTTCGGTACATTGAGTCATCCTTTTTCTCGCGTGCAGCCGGCATTCATCGATTTATTAGACGTTGTCACGTCAAAAATATATACAGGGTGTTTTTTTTTTTCATAATCAACCGGTTCGATTCCTGGCTAGGAAAACCAATTTTTCAAAAATAAAATTATGCTGTTAGTGTTTTTCGATATTCCTCATAGTTTCAGATTTGGCCTTCCACGCACACTTTAAAAATTCACCTTGTATCTTCAAAATTCATTTTTAAAAGTGCGTAAAGTATCTCGATTTTAGGTGACCGTATAGAAAATAGATTAATTATGTATTAATGATAAGGAGAAGACCAACCGGAATATTTAAGCAATAATTATGATTGAATAACACCAAACATTATGCCTTTTTACTATAACTTGTATTAAACGATTGACAATGGTAGAACCGTACCCTGTAACTATTTTGTATTTTTAAGAAAATGAGTAAAATGTCTTCTTGCTTGTTGTGAAAAAAATCAAGGAAATAATCTTGTTTTATTTTTGGTTGCAAACTTGCGATTTCTTATTCTTGGAAATGAATGTTAAATATTTTTAGCAATTTTGAGAAAAAAAAAGTTAAATCTAATGATTATTATATAAAAAAGAAGCAAATTCAGACAATTGTTGTAATTTGCCATATAACTAACTATCTCTTTCTGTATAGGACGTTTGAATAGAGTGAACAGGCTTCTTCTGGGTAAGCTCGCTCCATCGTCGACTTTGTCTCTGTCATCTATGACCTAGACTAGACTCAAGAGCAAACCCATCTCAAATAATACAAAAAAAATACTCTCCTTGATTGACTGATTCATGAAAAGGCCCATTAAAGTGACGTCCGATAGGCCATTGGGTCTTATCCATTTGAAATTTCTCAGTAACAGCCCGGAATTCTAATAATGTGCCCGACAGATGACAGTAGACTTGAATGTCCTTAACTACACGGGACTTAACCTTTTGAACGCTATTGTCACGTATACATGACAAGCAAGCGCGTGCCCTGAACGCCAAACGTCACAAATATGTGACAAAAAGGACGGTGAATTTGTGGCTTGGCGTCGGGGGCACGCCGGTGCGTGTATGCTCTGGCATTCAAAAGATTAAACACAACTAACAAATGTGAGTGTTACATAGGAAAGATTCCCAAAAATATCAATTTAATCCGTCAGTTAGGTTACCAAAATATATCGGACACATTTTTTATTTTGTCACGTAAACAAAAAATTAAGACTATACAGGGAGTTGACGTTTCAACGTGACGTCTTATCTACGTAAAATGTGTGTACCACTTTTTACCATAAATAAGTGACGTAACAAGCCCCCACTCATGAACGTTGATACTGTTACGAGCTTGGGATTCGTGACAGTAAAAAACAGCCGATTAAACAACCAAAAATGCCAAAAATAAAACACATGACAACACTAATTACAACTTTAAACTGGGTACCATCCGCACTTGTTCTATATCCCGACCAGTCGTACTCAGCGCTTCTTCTCCACATTTATTATGCGCACAGCCAAAGTGTGGAACTCTCTGCTAGCTTCTGTGTTCCCTTCCACATATAACCCGTCTGCCTTCAAAGCCAGAGTGAACAGGCATCTTCTGGGCACGCTCGCTCCATCATTTCTCAATCATTTTTTTTAACTCTCTAATTCTAAACACTATTTTACTACTGATCACTTTAACCGTAGTTGAATATCGCTTCCGAAGTATTCGCTCGTATGGCAAATCCAATACTGACTCGGTCGCGGGCTATGCGGTCCTAATATAGGGCGTCAGTTACTTCCAGAACCTTCTATTGTAGAAACATCTAGAAAGTTCGTGACGCCGGTCCCGACTGACCAGATTTTGAGAATCCTTGAATGTTCTAGCATAGACAAGTCTAGAAGGATGTTGACTACTAGTTCTGCTATTCGATTCAAGATGGCGCTAGTAGTAATTAATGTCGTTATGTAATAAGTAGGTATCCAATGTTTTTTGATGATCTAACTGACGGACTTAACAGAATCATATATTTTTTAGATTAGGAATCATACGAATGATTCCTAGGTAAAAAAAAACCTAGGCTGTAGGTTTGTTGTACCTACATCTCTGCCTAACCCTTTTCGTTTATACAGGCATGATGTTTTGTCTATGTTTGTGTTGTCCCGATATGAAAAAGTGGTTGTAATTTAGCTTAAAATAAAATATGTATGAAATAGTTTTGTTTTTAATCAAATTGTAAATAAAAATGTGAATACTGTTAAGTTTTATCAGGAAAACAGGACATTATTTGACTTTTAGAATGTTTGTTAATCATACACTATCGGAAGTTGGTTGGCAATTTCAGCTCCGTATAATGTACCTAGCTAATGGGTCATCCATACAATATAGACTTCCATAAACTACCATAGAATTTTGTCTGTCCAATGCAGATGACACCGGAAAATAGCAAACTCCGTAAGATTACAAAATAACTTGAAAGATTGTAAATTCTCGATAAATTGTCAACTGAACATTTGGAATACTATTTTACGCATCAAAATTTGTTAGTCTATAATATCTCGACGTCATTCCAAGAGATTGTAAGCTGACATAAAATGGCGACCAATCAGAGCACAAGTCTCCAATTTATCCGTTTTCCCGTGATAGTAAACCTGGAAAAAGGATCTCATTGGTCTGATCAGATATGAGCTCACACCAACAAAGACCAATGAGGTGCCAAGTTTCCAATCTAACTATCACACCAAAACAGATAAATTCTACACCAGAGTGCTGATTGGTCGCCAGTTTATGTCAGTCCACAATTTCTCGAATCGACACGGAGATATTATAGACTATCAAATTTTGATGCGTAAAAAAGTATTCTAAATGTTCAGTTGACAATTTATCGAAAGTTTACAATGTCTCAAGTTATTTTATAAGCTTACGGAGTTTGCCATTTTCCGGTGACACAGACAAATGTCGGTGTGATAGAATATTCTTATTCGGAATTCAAAGTCTGGGCAGACAAGTCTGTATCGTGTGGACCCACTATATGGCGCATTTTATAGTTGTTTGACACATTAATTTTGCGTTACATTTGTTCCAAAAACTGGACCTTATGTAGACTCGGTCAAGCACTGGTAACATGTGTTCGCGACATACCTATTTTGTTACATTTCTACATAATATTTTTGTAGAAGTCAGAGGAATATTATATTGTTAATTATAAAATAATCGTTAAGTTCGTAAACTGCTAGAAATTGATTCAGTGGTTCTTCCAGGCAAAGGCTATATAAAATGCTGTCTAGTTGTAACATGTACAGGTTGATAATTTATTTTGTTAAATAAATAAAAGAAGATTTTAAGTATTATACTTAGGAGTTTTGTTTTATTTTACCCGTTGGAGATGTTCTTCAGAAAGGTCACGTAATATTTTCAAGACCAGGGGCCCTACTATGAAGTCTTAAAACGATCGAGATTCCGCTCCAAGAGAGAGACGGAGCTATACATAGCGTATAGCACTATCCCTTATACATCGTCGGAATTAGATGGCATTAGCACGTCATAGTACACCTGCAGCCTGATGCGTAATATAAAAAATTAATAGAATCGGGTAGCATAGGTAGGTACGCTCTAATTTTGACATTGCAACCGTATCCATTGCGTTGTAGCGGCATCAACACCGCCACCAAAAACTAAAGTAGTGAAATCAGTACCGCAACAAAATGTAACGCCATCTATACTGCCAGCAACGAACTACGTTAAAGAAATCCTGCATCGCGGTATCAGTTTTCTGTGCGATTTGAACATACAACAGTCCGAATAAAAACTATCGGGCAATTGCCCATAAGACCCACACTCGTCTGGTCGGAGGATCCCCCATTTTTAATAGAGGTTTCCGCATTCCCTCAAGAGCAGGCCATACCGCCAGCTAGCGTGCGAGCTGCGGGCGAAGCGAGGCGAGAGAAACTGTATATGTCACCGGAAAATTACAGAATCCGTAAGATTGTAATAAATCTTGATTAGATTATAATTTCAGCGATATATTATAAAAAAATGTTTTGTAAAACCATAAACCCCATCCGAGTTCAATAGTTTCCAATATAGGTATCCGTGTCTTATTAAGAAAAAATAGTTATCAATTTCACGCGTCATTTTACAATCTTACGGCGTTTGCCATTTTCCGGTATTATATAAACTAAGCTTAGCTTTGGCAAGCTGAAATGGGTTCACACTACCGAAAACTATAGCCGGACGAGCGAGCGAGAATCGTTTCACCTCTTTTCATACTTCGGTTCACACCGCGAGCTACGCTAACGAGGTGAACGAATACCATCGCTCGCATCGTCGGATATTTCGTTCGCATCGTTTGTATCGCTTACGTAGCTTAGCTCTGTAGCTCGCGGTCGGTGTCAACCGAAGTAAGTATGAAGAGTTGGAAATGTGTAAGTGTGTATGTAACGTATCTGATACGGTATCAAGTGAGTACGTAGGCACGACCCAGCTGCTCGCGCGTGGGGCGCAGTAAACTCGCAGTGACCCGACGAGTGGCGGTTTCACTGCGAACACAAAGGCGGCTTGCTGTGTGCGTGTGGACGGCGACACGGCCGCGTGTGTCCTAGTGAGTACCTACGTATGCGCGAACTTCAAACGAACGTCTCCATCATGGCCACTCCATGATGAAGACGTTCGTTTGAAGCTGTTAGCCACCATTTGAGACATGTTGTCGGCGTGTTATCGTCACGAGCACTGCGGACCCGGGAGCTCGTAGCTGGATACGCGGTGACCGTGGACGAGCCTTACCCACTTGCAGGTTGATACCGTATCAGATACGTTACATGCTACACGGCTACGTGAGTACCCACCTAAACGATGCTCGCCCGTCTCGCTCACTAGCTGGCGCTGTGGCCTGCGCTTAGCGTATTTTACGAAACATAAATATGAAGCAATGGATCTCTGGAGTTCCTGTCGATTGTGACAGGATATACCATTTTATGATTACGCAATTAGGGCGCAGGTTCATGAACTTAGATGAAGCTAAGGGAGCATGTAAAGGATCGCAGCAGTGTCAGCTTCCTGTAGATTCTGCCCACCCCGGAGACGAAGTGCGTGAGGTTGTGTAAGTATTTTTAGCCCCTGACGAAACAGAGGGGCGCCGGGCGTAACGAGTGTCGGTTGTCTGTGGTATCGTGGCAGATTCATGTGTCAGCTGAGGTAAGAGGTAGGGTACAGCGCAGCGAATAGCGCACATTACAGCTGCCATTCAGTTCAATAATTTGACGACGATAAATTCATAAAACATTTATTTTTACATTTACTACAACATATAGCCAGCTATAAAATCAATAAATATGATACAAAAATTTACAAAACCTGTACATTTTTTACCTAATTTTTAAACATTAACAGGAAAATGCATTATTATAAACATTATCTAGAAATAATATAACGTGTTATAGTTTATTCTATACTATTTATTTACATTAAAAAATAGTTGCTCACAGACATCGAAAGAAGAGGCCATAATTTAATGTCATTGCTATATTTAATTTAAGACGTTACTTATACCAAGGACAAATGCCTTTATTTCCTACACGAAAAGGTACAAATTTCAGTAAGAGAACTTGAACACTACCAGCGGAATTTTAAATTGGAATACTGTAATGTGTACTTTTTCGGATAGTAAATAAAGTTCTAAATTATATGGCTATCTTGCGCAGCGTTATATTTCGGTTTGAACTGACCATAAGCTATTGTTTATCTTAAAATAAATTAATGACAACAGATTTGACAACATTTCTTAACTTTGCCAGTATTTGCCAATAAGCAAACACCAATAATTTAACTATCTTGCCAATAATATAACATTTAAAATGAGGAACAACTTTCTAAAAGCCAAAGGGAATAAGGTTTATTTCAGAGTGAAAAAATCTGAAATTACATTTGACTGCATTAACACATCCTGTTTTGTTCAAAGCAACATGATTAATACTTAAATAACATTGTACACATGTAACAAATGTACTTCAGAATTTAAAAAAATCAATGAGAGACTACAAACATTCAATAATGAACTTTATTTTAGAGCTTTAAAGTGCAAACTCTCTCGTTCAAAAACGCTAGAAAACATCCAATGGCCCGTTATATGGCTAAATCAATGTTTTTACAACTTTGCACTTTATGGACGCTAAAAAGAAAGTGTATTATTCAATGACATGAGAAAATCATGTGCTCTCCTTTCCTCTCTCATAAAAATATCTTTAGTTTTTTTTTAAATATTAGCTTATACTTGTCCCACTACTGGGCAAAGACCTCTACCAATTCCTTCCAGGTATTCTATTCCCTTGCCTTCGCGAAAGGCCTCATAACCCTAACAAATACATTAAAAAAAATATTACTAAAGAATATCACAGACCCTTAATCTAACTAAAAAAGATTTTTACAACATGTCACAGACAACATATAAAATCTACCTTCAAAACAATATTAAACTAGAGGGACAACAAGTTGAAACCTGACAACTGGGTACAAATCCATCTCTACAATGTATAACAGAATGAACGCAATACCTGAGAAGGGGTCATTGTACTCATCAATATGAACAACTTTTACTATGGGACCAACACTCAAATCGCGAAAAAAAAATCGACTGCCCACACAATTTACTGAACAGCAGATTTATTTTTTCGACATTTTTTTGGGTTGATCCCATGGTAAAAGTTTTCAGTAATTGCGTTCATTCTGTAACACGTTATGGATGGCAAACCAACTGAGACACACACATTCATTGGGTATAAGCACATCTCTAACTATACATGCATGGTACTCCCTAATTTTCCGTCTTCTCCATAATCTCACAAGCAGCCATACTAATCCCATGATTCGACAACAAATGGCTCTTCAAACTACATTTCTGAACAAAAGTCATGTTGCAAACTTCACACTTAAACCTCCTGTCATTATTATGTATCCGCATATGTTCTCTTAAAGTATACTTCCTTGCATACGCCTTGTGGCAAACTTCACAAGAATATTTCTTTTCACCTGTATGCTTTACCATATGAGCCTTTAATGCCTTTTTACTGAAGAAACGGTATCCACATTCCGTACACTGACAATTCCGTTCCATCAGGTGACATTTTTTAATATGATACATCAATAAACTCTTCAAAATATAGGACTTACTACACACATTACACTTGTACTGAGCTTCAGAATTATGCACTTTCACTAAATGTTGATTCCGTTGGTAGTAACTCCGGAAGGGGACGTTGCAATGCGGACAATTAGAAATATTCCTTGCTCCTAAATGCTTCATTTTCTCATGATAATGCTTCTTTGACCGGCTTGCGAAGATTTTTTCACAGTGATCGCATTTAAAACTACCTTCTTGGTGCGTTGTACGATGAGCATTCAAAGACCGTTTCGTAGCGAATGCAGTATCACATATAGAACAAGTATAGTTACTATAGTGCTTATTCATATGCTGTTTAAGCATTTTAAAGGTCTCATATGTTGAGGTACACATTGCACAATCATAAACTTCCCCCTTTTTTAGTTTGAACTGTTGTATATGATCTTTGATATCATTATGTATAGTTTTTCCATGCTTTTTGACTAGATGTTCCTTGAAAATGCCTAGACTATCCATTTTTTCGTTGCACATGTTACAAGTTAGATCTGCAATGTCAACTTTGACATTGTATTCAGTCATGTCAAATTGTGATTTGAAGCGGAGGCGTTCTTTCAGATGTTCCTTCTCTGTATGTGTTCTTAAGTCTGCCGGATCTGGGTAAGATAAGTCACAGTACCCACAGGCGTATCCTAACAAGGATTTATTCGAAAAAGGAGTAGCGTTTGAGAACTTCAGTATAGTTTGTAGGTTCGCCTTGTGTTTCAATTTGTCGTTGTGAGGTTGTCCCGACCATAGTAAGCTAATTTTGGACTCGTTGAACTCGTCGGGGGCGATTAGTTTTAGTCTTGTTTTTTTAGGTTTTATTTCAGTCATTTTTACTGGTTTTATATCTGGGATTTCGCAGTCTTCTGTGAAGAGAAAGAGTTATTAATTAGTAATGAGGTTAGTAAGGCTGCGACTGTTAAAAAGCTCGCCCCGTATTAACTAGTGAAATCCGCACTAATATTAGAAATGCGCAAGTAATTATCTATCTAATTGTTTGTTGGCTCTTCACGTCTTAACGGCTAAACGCGTTTGGATGAAAATTGGAACACGGCTAGACCATGTCTTGGAAAACGACAAAGGATAACTTTTCATCCGGGGTATAAGTATGTTACGCTGATAGATGCTGTCTCTTTGAGGCTCGCGTGGAACACAAGGCGCCGTCGACCCGGGCCTGGTTCTTATCGGACGGCGAGCCACCTATCGGTCGCCGTCCGCAGGGGTGGCCGGGAATCGCCCTGCGACTCCCGACGCCCACGGGCGTCTTCTTCTGTTGCGGCGGTTTGCCTCTCCCTCACGCGGCCCGCGTCCTCTTTCGCTAGCAATACTGCTTCGCAGAAGGAGGTAACTGTTTCCCATGCCCCCTCGCTTCGGACCATAGATTGATCCAGGGCCGGACGCGAGAGGTCGCCGCCGCCGATCGCCTCGACAAAGACACGGCGGTGCTCCGCCCAAGCAGTGCAGACCTCCACCGTATCCTCCGGGCGACCCACACAGTGGTGACACCCGGGCGTATTCTCCCGCTGAATCCGAAACAGTATCTCCCGAAACAGCCGTGTCCGGTAAGTACACGCTTCAGGCGGAAGGTGAGCCACTCAAAGTGAGTACTTATCTCCACAATAGTGGCGAACCGAATAATGTGTGGCCTGGAGCTAACAGACTTGTTGTGTGAACAGTCAAAGTCCGAGACGGTGGCCAAATTTCGTATGCGCGCCTACAGAGGATTTGCGCAGCGGCCGCCTACAGCCGTAGGTGGCCGCAGAAAGTCATCAAAGGGGACATCTTTATGTAGAACTTTGACGTTCAAAAAGTGCTGGCACTCAGCCTAATTTTAATAAATGACTTTTGATTTTGATTTTGACGGGATCTTCACGAGTCCATGCGAATCAATACCTGTCTGGGTGAGCATGACGAAATGCGGAAGGACTCCAGCGCCTCGCCCAATTGGCTACCACAGCAGAACGGCGTGAGGATTTGGTCAGTAAGAGCGGTCCGCTCTAAATACGCTCTAAGGCGCGGCGCCCACTATCGGTGGGCATCGGTGCGGCTCGGTACAGCTCGGGCGCCCTACGGCGGCTTCAGGCGACTTCTGGCGCCTGTGAGCTGCTTTGGGCGGCTTCGGGCTGCCTCAGCAGTAGTAAGCATACCTAAGGACGCCGAGGCTGTCTTCGGGTAGCTTGGGTGGCGTTTTCGTGGCAAACACGTCGCAGAACAGTCATAAGTCATAACGTTCACCGCGTGCGACTCCATTACCTTGGCGATACCCAGGGGAAATTAAAGGCAACAGCATCATTAATTACACGTATAGGTTCGTTTTATTTGACGATGACAGAAGAAAAGTTGATTATTCTTGTGCAAGCTCACGAGTGTTTGTATGACATGTCACACACCTTCCTTAGCAAGATGAACAATGAGAACTAAGTCCCAATCCACCTACGTTACGACTGCTCTGCGACGTGTCTGCCACCCGAACGATTCTTAGTTTTGCCGAAGCTACCCGAAACCAGCCTCGGCGTCCTTAGGGATGCTTACGACTGCCGAGGCAACTCTCGGGCGCCCGAAGCCGCCCTCATGCGCCCGAAGCCGCCCGAGCTGTACCGATCCGCACCGATGCCCACCGAAAGTGGGCGCCAAGCCTAAGAGTCTGACAGCGCCCCGGCGCTGAAGCCATCCTTGAGTTATTTATAAAACTAAGTGAGAATTAATTTCGCATTTATAATTTTAGTATGTATAAACTTTACTATGCAAGTAAATTACGTTGAGACCACAATACCAAGGTATACTGTCAATGAGATTGTTGAATCTTGATTGAGTCGAGTGAAGGAAATGACTCAGAACAAAGGGAACGTACATGGCGTAGAATGTGCCATCTAGCGGTGCAAATTCGAAACTTCTACGTAAAAGAAAATGTACATTGGCGCTTCTGTGCTGCCACCTGCACGTGCTGTATATGGGTCAGCGAAATCTTGCAGCAAAGGTTTCTAGCAAGGAACCATCATCATTTGCCTCTCCTTTTCCCAACTATATTGGGGTCGGCCTCCAGTCAAACCGGATTCTGCTGATTACTAGTATTTTACATGGAGTGGCTGCGGTACTCCTTGGCAAGACTGGTGTCAGATTATCTGGCTTCTGACAATCCGTAACGACTGCCAAAGATCTACAAATGACAGCCGGGATCAACGGCTTAACGTGCTTTCCGAGGCACGAAGGAGTCTCGGTATGTTAAGATGGTCACCCATCCACAGACCAACCTCAGCAAGCGTTGCTTGAAGATTGACCGGTGCGGCAGTTATTATTTAGCCACGAGCTCCTTCTAGCAAGAACCATTGGATACTAAAACTACAAATTCAACCAAACTTACTGATAGAAGTAGCAAGTCTGGACACCAATGTCTTAATCTTGTCGTTCTTCCAAGCACTGTCAGATGGCACTGTTTTCTTCACCGCACTTCGTTTAGTCGCACCAGTCTTATCCCTCGGTTTGGTTCGCTTCGATTCTCCCTTTTTTTTTAAAGGAGGTAGCTTTTCGCTCTTGATTTTCTCTTGGGAGGTTACACTGGCTGAAAAGTGTCAAAATGATTTAAGAACGCAGGTATTTAAATAAGAAGAGTTTACATGTATGTGAAGTAAGTAAAATAATATAATCTGTTTGTAAACTTATAACTGACTAGCTTCCGCCAGAGGCTTGGCCCGCGTAAAAGTAGAAATTAATCGCAAGGGATTATCAACATCATCATATCAGCCGAAAGTGCTGGACTGCTGGACCTAGGCCTCCCCCAAATGCCCAAATGGGGGAGGGGGGTTGCCATAATCGTCACGCTTGGCAGGCGCGTTAGCAATCGCAGTGTAGCTGTTGCAATGCACAGAGAATGCTGCTGCCCATTCTCTGGGAGTCCCTTAGTCGCCTCTTACGACACCCACGGGAAGTGATCGGATGGTGCTATTCTTTTACGTCCGACACCATACAGAACACGTGTGTGTACTTGTGTCAAGTTTCATCCAATCCCGTTGAGCCGTGAAGAGTCACAGTTAATAAACACAGTTATTGCTTTGTGGAGGTCAGATACTGGTTTTCAGCTACATTTGGACCGCACAGAAGCTGATTCTTACACAGTTGAGAAAAGGCTGTGCACATGATTGACGGAATGGAAGAATTGTGCTTTTAAACCCAGCAGTTTACAGTGTGTGTTGTCTATCAGTGAATTGACTTATCCTAAGGGCCCTTCCTTGGATATAAGGATGCTGAACTTACCTGCATCTATGAGGTAGTAATCATCAGAATCATCCCCACTGTCGTGTTTCGGCTCTATTTTAATTTCTACTTTTTCATCTGAAAACGCAAAAATCATGTTATTAGAAATAGAAGAAAATCGAGTTTCCGAACGCATACAACCCTAATCTCTTCAAAATTAAGAGTGAACAGGCTTCTTCTGGGTAAGCTCGCTCCATCGTCGACTATGTCTCTGTCATCTATGACCTAGACTAGAGTCAAGAGCAAACCCATATTAAATTTAAAAATAAAACAAAAGAACATTTTTTAATAATTCTAAACTAAGTAAGTAATATTATATTCAACAAGATTTGCATCAAAAATATTTTGTAGCAAAACCGGATGTGCCCTCTGTCGGCGCGACGGCGCAGGTCAGGCGCGGTTATCTATACAAATGAACGCGACGATCGCGAATCCGAGCGATGATCGCCTGGTAATAGGACGACGCCTAACACATTAACAAAGCTTAACATTCATATAAAAAAGTGAGCCGTCGCGGGGCGCCTGGCAGATGTGAAACATCGAAATTATTTTGATTACAGATAATATGCATAAAAGGATAGTTTCTAGATAGGAAAGGAAATGAATATGGCATAATCGAAAATAAAATATTCTGATGTTTTTTCTAGTGCGGAGAGAGTCACACTGTCAGTTGCGCATGGGTATTGCTTCAAAACTGTTTTTGATGTGAAACATCTAATGTGGCTGCTCAGAACGACTGTTGGCTTGGCGACGTCACCACACCATAGGTATTAAGTTTTGAAGCATTACCTTTTTCAACAGATACAATTTTCTTAAAGAATTCCTTATCAGCACTCAGTACTTGCTGCTTAAAGTTGAATGAACTGCGGAGACTCTTGATACAATCGTCACAGATACCAACAGGTCCCTCATCCGATTGTCTTAGCTGTAAAAAAATTAAAAAAAGAAGAAAAAACATTATTTTAATTCATTCATTTCATGCATGACAGTATCAGAATACTTTTGAGAGTACAGGCATTTGGATTTTAATTTTTTGTTTTTTTTTGGGAAAATGTCATTAAGACTGTTTCCAGAAAGTGTGTGAATGGTTATGGGGAAGACCAAAGAAATAATGGATTGATTGTATGAAAGATGATATGTCTTCATAGAAGCAACTAATAAAGAAGTAAGTATGGAGAAAGACCTATTGCGCTAACCACAAATAAATTGAGAAAAGTTTTCTCAAATACTTATTGGATGAGTATCAAATTGCAAATCTCAATGGCCATTGCAACCAATTCATGCATTACATTAGAATTCCAAATACTGGTAAAATAAATAAAGGTACTAAGATATTTTTTGTCCTTGACTTTGTTGAGTATTGACAATAATAAAGTTATTTAGTTTACACTCGAAATAGTTTAGTATGGCAAATTCTTTTCTAATAAGAAACGATTAAGATTATTTCTGATAGTTCCTACAAGATCAGCCATGGTATTATCATTACGACCGGTATTTTAGGCGAGCAGGGATCTTTTCACAAAAATCTAACCCATTTACTTACACGAGATTACTAAGTTAATACAATAAATACGTGCTTATAAAGTTTTAATTAGATTTATACATGTCGGTTATCCAAATTTACACTCCACGATATGAACTTACGATAATATTGAAGCATTCCTTCAACATCTGAGCATAGTTTTCTTTTTTGTCAAGCCAAAAGTAACATGAATGCAAGTCTTTATTCAGGCCTTGGGTGAGGCAGCAGCGGCAAACACCTACTACTTCCATTGTTATCGTTTTCTTTCCATTTAAACAAACAATTTTACAGGTATGTTGTAAAAATTCAAAGAAAATGTAAATGTAAACGGGAAATCCTGATTTTTGACAGTAGAAATTCTTGTTTTTTTTATCTCTTGGGGATGCCAGATGTATAATTAAAAGTCCCAATTTTATAGTGTCAAGAATCAAGTTAGCCAATGAGTCTGAACTGCCTTTCTTTGTCTTTCTGATTTCTTAACTTTATTTTTGTACCTCTGTAGCTTGCAAATAACGATGTTTTTTTAAGTCATCAATGGGTATTCCCATCAGTTCACTTAGACGACACCACGCATCATGGTTTTTTAGTTTATTTTTGTAGTCTTTTAAATTTGTATTCCATAGCACGGGTTCCGCTTGGAAATATTCCAAAAATTGCAACTCAAGTTCGTTTGTCCAAGTTACGCTCATATTGACGCCACAAGGTACACAATTACTTCCGTTCAAGTCGGCGGCGCGCGCGCTACTGAGAAACATGCGAGTGTGGAGTCAATACACGTTCTCGCCTGTTCTCAAGTTCTCGCGCTCCTTTGTCTCGCGCCAAAAAACCGACAAAAAGTGGAGAAAAGCTGGAGAACAACGCGAGAACTTGAGAAATCGCTTCCACATTCACGTTTCTCGCATGTTTCTCGCGTTCTCGCGAGATTCTCTTGAGAATGTGGAGCGCCCTTAGTGACTATCAAATTGACGAAAATGTGAAATGGAAAATGTTGCCCACGGAGAAAATAAAATCTGCACTTATGCAGATATTATTATATAGGTACTGTATTGTATTCTTTGCTCTGCAGGTACTGAAACAAAATGGCCGCCGCTGACCATTGATTTGTAAGCGGTTTTGACGACGCTATGTAAAGTTTATAGAATTTTCACTGAAAACGTGAAAATTTAGTGCTTTCCGTTATAGATATGTTAGTGTAGTGTTGTGAAGATGGAGTTTGATGAGATTGTGGTGAAGGAAAGCCCCGGGCTGTGCCGGTGCTGCCTCTCCGAAGGATGTTACAAGGATTTGGGGACGGAGTATACTTGGATGAATGAAACCGAGGTTTATGCTGATATGCTTCTTGAATGCTTCGATATAAGCGTGAGTTACTCTTCTTTACGACCCCAAAATTCTCTTTCTTCGAATGTAACCGGTGCAGTGTTGTGGATTCTTGTTTGTCTAGCTTTCTTATAGTCTTATTCATACCCATAGTGATGCCGGTTTTCCATTGTTAAATCACAAATATTAGAATATTCATTAGTTTGTGATAGACAATACTTTTTTATTGTAAACTATAACAAATTACAATAAGAGCTTGCAAAAAAATTAAAAACATTCCTATAAGACTTCAAAAATGAATGTAGGTAACATTTTATGTTTAGTAGTACCTCTTACCAGTCATTGCTTCCCATACCAGATAACCCAGCACAATGAAGGTCCGAATGGTCCAAACCGTCTCATCTGTGAAGTCTGCATCACTCGGTTACGAGATGCTTGCAACTTCAAGAAGCAAGTCATGGACTCGGAGAAGAAATTCATTGACATGATTGGCAGGGGAGAATTTAGGCCGAAGAGTAAGTATTATTATGATAATTATGATCTTCCTTTCAATACCTTTATTGACAAACAAAATAATATAACATACACAGACCAAAAATCAGAAAAGTAAATAAACAAAAATGTGTTGTCTTTGGCTGAACTGCGCAGGGACTTTTCTACCAATGAACTGTACTCAGAAGCCAAAGTATTAACTGTGAGACAGCTTTTTCTGCTCCGCGCTGTGCTGCGGAATCACTCTACGCTACATCTTGATCAGGCCAAACTGAAATTTTTTTTTTATTAATATTATGATTTTCAATTTTGGGCTGCAATCAATATTTCCCCCAATGTAAATGCTACAGTCAGATCAGCATTATCTATATGAATGGATTTGAATAGACCAACTGCTAATAAGCATCACTGGATACCTGCTCCGAAAAATACTATGTCAAAGTTAAGCAGCCTTTAGGAATGGCAGAAGTAAATGGATAATAGAAAACATTGTAAAGTCAAGTGAATCAATTGTTTTCTGCTTGTGACCAATCGCCAGATAATACCCAGTCAATCGAAATTTGAATACATTGCCACTTAGAGAGATATTATATAACTTTAACTTTGAGAATTTCAAGTAGATTTTTAAGTTTCGGTGCCCAGAACTTAGCATATGTGTCGAACAATAATTGGTTTGTGTGCCCACAACTGGCAGCCGAGTTATTGTTATATGTAGCAATCAGAACAAATGATCATGCTCATCACACAAAGATTTGTCCTGGGTGGGAATCGAACCCACGACCTCCAGTTTAGCAGTCAGGGTCACTAATCACTTGACCAACAGGCCAGTCTAATATTAGTTGATGTAATGATGATATTCATTTGTATTGCAGTGCTAATCTACCAGGCACAGATGAAGTGTGAAGATCCGAGTGCGGCGGACAACCCTGTAGAAGATGCTGACATTGAATATCTCGAAGACGAAATTGATTTCGGTGATGGTATGTACCTCACTTTCTAACTTAGAACCTTTTGGTGTGGCAAGACTGGTGACAGATTTGGCCTCTGACAATCCGTAACGACAGTCAGCCAAAGCCTACGAATGACAGCCGGGGCCAACGGCTTAACGTGTTTTCCGAGGCATGGAGGAGTCTCAGTACTTTAATTTGGTCATGGTGCGTATAGATTAACAGTGGTTATAGATTGTCAGAAGCCAGAAAATCTTACTCTAGCCTTGCTAAGAAGTAACACGTTACCTAGTTACATTTACTGGGCTGTGGAGGTCTGCTAGGCAGCCGCTCCACGTAAAATACTGGTATTCATCTGAATCCGATTTGACTGGAAGCCGACCTCAATATAGTTGGGAAAAGGCTAGGCAGATGATGAGTGTAAGAGAATTTTTATTTTAAAGATAGAGTTCATGAAAAATGAAAGAAATGTATCTGTTGGAGAGAAAGATCGGTAGAATACAATTTATACAACGTGTAACAGAATAAACGCAATACCTCTTAAGCGGTCAGTGTACTCATCATTATGAACAACTTTTACTATGGGACCAAAACGGAAATCGCGAAAAAAAAATCGTTTTTAAAAAATCTTTTAATATTTTTATACTAACATAGCTTATTAGTTTGTATAATACTGACGTATATGGATCAAGGTCTGAATTAAGTATTTTTACCCGACTACGGTAAAGCCAAAAGAAAGGGCTAAGATTATTTTATAACTCGACAAAATGTACAACTGGTGTAAATACACTTTAATTCAGATACAAACAATAATTTGTTCGTGTGCCCACATCTCGCAGCCTCGTCGTCGCTACATATAACGATGACTCGGCTGCGAGTTGTGGGCACACATTGGTCGACCCATATGCTGAGTTCTGGGCTCCGAAAGTGTATTCGACTATCACGCGAGGAAGCCGCTGACAAAATTTGAAAACAAACTTTACTGACGTCTTCAGGGATAGCTGATGTGATTTGTACTGCCATTTATACTAACTCTCCTTATCATTTTCTCTTCCAGATGACTTAAAGGACGACTTATCACAGCCGTCAGTGTCAGAAGTCCCGGTAGCGTTACCCGTCAAGGGTAAACGCGGCCGTCCCCGTAAGAACACGCCAGTGAAGCCCGAGAAGAGGGCAAAGGTCGCCAAACTCGACGATAAGGCCAAGACTTCGAAAGCTGTCACTAAAGGTAGGTCGATAGTTGTTAAGATGCAGAGTGGAGTGTGTGTGTTGTGATTTTTAACCGACAAAAAAGAAGGAGGTTCTCAATTTTCATGTGAAAGGATATACTTTCCGATTGATCCCATAGAAATGTTATCAAAATCGGTTCAGTAGTTTGGTTTTTAAATCAAAATAGCTGGAAATACAATGTCATCCAGGTAAACGAAATTGCGTATTTTACTTTCCTGTGAGTTTCCAGAGGTGTTGTTAGGTGGGGGTAAACTAAAATGTGAAAAATAAAAAACTTTTTACAAAAAAATACAACCGTCTTCCAAATAAGTGTTTTTTTATTTATTTGGAAGTCAGTTGTATTTTTTTGCAAAAAGTTTTTTTTTGTTATGAACATTTAACAGTTAGTTGATTTATTGAAGTATGCGGTACAGAGAGTAAAGTCCCGCATACCTCCACTGAAATGGGAGGATCCTCCGGCCAGACGGTTGTTGTGTCTGGTGGGCAACGTTAGCTGCATGCTCGTGGTCAGGATACCCGTAAAAGCCGTGGGTACTGGCTGGCTGTATTACTCGTTGCTCGAGAGCTTGAGGTCAGGATGAGGAGTGCTGACGACGTCATGATGAAATGGCTGCACGAAGGCTGCGCTGACGTTTTTTGTCGAGGGTCACCAGTATAGAGGTATGCGGATTAGTGAGTTAAGTCCCGCAAACCTCCATTGAAAAGGGAGGATCCTTCGACCAGACGGTTGTTGTCTGGTAGGCAACTGCCCGACTGTTGTATATGTTCAAATCGCACAGAGAACTGTACTTGCGCGATGCAGGATTTCGTTGGTAGTTCGTCGCTGACAGGATAGATGACGTTGCGGTTATTTTTGTTGCCGTACAAACGCTTCTTAGTTTTCATGTGGCGGCATTGATGCCGCTACAGGTTCACAAAATCACAGCACAGACACTCTACAATTTTTTTTGCTGACAATACTTCTAATACGAATTTGTACTTGCTCATTTTAGCTGTCCTAACCAAAGCGGTCATAGTGCGATTACGCGTTCGTAGCGTTAATTTGTGCGGCATAACCGGATGGCGCACTCTATCGGCGCGGCGACGCGTTTTGGTATGCCTTACAAATGAACGTGACGATCGCGTATTCGCGCGATGATCGTTTTTTATTAGGACGTCGCCTTAATGTTTGATAACTTTTTAAGTTTTACTGTAATTTTATTGGAAGTATTGCCACAATGTTTGTTTTTTTATAATTCTAAAAGGCAAAATCATTATTTTTTTCTTAACACCCTGTAGGAAAAGGCCTTTATCCAGGAGAGGGACTTTAAATCGGCCAGAGGGATATCATTACTAAACAGTTTCATACAAATATTTATAAAATCCACTAGAATTGAATCAGGACGACTCCCAGAGTACTTCGAAGAATAAATCCGCGTCAAATAAAATTTATTTAAATAAATCGCTAATGATTTCGCCTTTCAGAAGTCCACGTTTTTCATTATTGTATTTATCACATTTGCAATTTTTATCATGGTAACTGAACAAGGCACCTTTTCTTATGCTGGCAATGCTGAGACCAGAGAGCCAATTTTATTCTACGCATTTTCAAGCAACGTTCACGTTCGCATCTGTCGCGTTTTTTTTTTTGAGTAGCGACTCGCAGTTCAACCTATGAGGTTGTCGACTGCTTAACCAGGCTTGCCTGTGGTGGCCTTAATATAAATATTAAAGTCCAGGCAGGGCTTATTAAAACTTACAAACTAAGCGACTACACGCTAAGGGCACCCCCTGGGGGGGGGAGGATAGCTAAGGACGGGCTGGATAGAACTAGGATTATTATTTAGAGGCGAATTTAAAACTACAGGCTCACCGACGCAGGCTGGCGAGCAAGGGTCGGGGCGGATAATCTCAGTCGGTAATCTGTCAAAAATGTAGGAAAATTTGAGGTTTGGATTGGCCCTCAGTGTAAAATTATTTTATAATAAGGCACCAAAAGTAAAATTACCGGGTCACACATGACAGATATAACCATGGCAAAGCTTGCATGTGGGATACATGTAGTCACGGAACAATAGCTGCTAGAAAATACACGTCCTAATAGAAGATACGCAAAACCTTAAACGAATTTTCGTAATTTTAATTAAATGTACATTGTACAACTATTTACTATATAAACACTTAAATAAAAAAAAATAACTAACTAAAAATAGTCTAAAATATGACGTCGAAAAATTCTTCCGCATCGCTGGCCACTGGTAATGTACCCAAAAGGCTGGCAGAATTGCCACGTTGTATGTCAATGCTTATCCTTTGTCCAAGGTAAAAGCCAGCCCTTGGGTCACGCGAAGTGTCAACTAAGCGTCTTGAAAGATCTTTAATCAAGTTATGAGCACTCGGACCCCACGACCCGAGAGTTTCAACCCCAAACGGCTCGAAAATATAACTGCCAACGAGGTTATTATATTTCCGCCGCTTGAGGTTCTCCGCAGCCGCAGCGGCAGCGCCAGGACAGCACGATGAGCTAGGAAGATGGGATGGCGCAAGAGTATTGACACAAGTAGCGTCTAGCATACCTTAAAAGGGGTCATTGTACTCATCGTTGTGGACAACTTTTACTATGGCAGCACACTGAAATCGCGGAAAAAATGCAATTTTTCGCGATATTGGTGTTGGTCCCATAGTAAAAGTTCATTCATGATACGAATCTATCTCTTCTAAACACGAATAACTTAACTTTTCACAACTTGATATAGAAAATTATTCTTGCGAGGACCCATCAGCGGTCGCCGAAGTCACCGACGCTTGACTATCATAAAATGTTGAATTATACCATTGTATCAATTCAAGTTCTTCACACATAACAATCAGAGGTGTTGCTGAGGAGTTTGTTGCGCCACTTCTTCCCAGCTATAAAGCTAGGAAGTGGTGACGGGCGGGCGTTTTAGGGCACTGTCTTAATGTAAATTTTGTGGTTCATAATGTGCTGATTTTCAGCCTAGTTTTTTAGCTTTCATAAAAAGAATAGAAAAATGTATGAAAGGAAATGATTAGACTTCAGTCGAGAACGTGTTTAACGTCTGTTGATGGTTCACTAGGTCCAAAATATTATCTTCTTTATGACCAACGAAAGTTTTCTGTGACTGTAGAACAAGTTCTTCAATCCATAGCATTTTGTATTATCTTACTTTTTTATTTTTACTTGAATTTATTCGTGAATTTGACTTTGAAAGAATAAACCTTTTGTCTATAAAGGAAAATCGTCATTAAACTATGATTCACTGCGGTGCAATTATTTATACCATAACTGAATTTAAATATACTCTTTGATACTGACTATCTTAAAACTTACCAAATGAATCTTTCTTTAACAAACTTCAAAAGTTTATTCCAGTTCTTTGATGACAAATATTGACAATATAATATATTCGATGATGAATTTGAATTAAAACTCTGAAACTAGCGTCATCCCCATCAAAAGCGATCATCGCGCGAATACGCCATGGTCGCTATAATTTGTTCGGCAAAACCCGAAAGTGCCCTCTATACAAATGAACACGACGATCTCGTATTCGCGCGATCATCGCTTTCCGGAGGATGCCCAATAAATGATTCTTCTTCATTCTTTATTTTGCTTGTCACAAATAAACTCTTTGTCTTTCTTTCTTAAATTAATAATTACTTAAGATTTTGATGAGACATTGTCATAAGAATACTTACGAGTAATTTACGTGTCAATAGTTTTAATCCATTTCGTCGCCACATTAATCTTGGATAGGTTAAATCGGAAACTAGGTGTGCAACTTGTAGGCATTTTTATTAAAAAAAACTGAACAGGCTTCTTCTGGGTAAGCTCGCTCCATCGTCGACTTTGCCTCTGTCATCTATGACCTAGACTAGAGTCAAGATCAAACCCATATTTAATTTTTTTTTTAAACTTATTGAGTAACTTATTAATTTTGCATATAGTAGTATAGTGCCTAAGATTTTCATATTATTATGTACGCTTATGCTTAAAACACGTCAATTTTCTTACGTTTAGCTACGAAAATTGAAAACGTTAAAAAAGTGAGAGCTTACCTAACTCATTGAGAATTGTAATAGTTAACGAGCAAATTTCCCTTTGATCGGGATGAACTTTGTATAAGGATGGCGTCTGCAGACGTCAAATTTGTAGCCGTAGCAATTTCGAAGCGGGAGTTCGCTGGACGTCACTACAAGCTGTAATATTTGAAAGCTTCAATACACCCCCAAAAGCACGAGCAAAGACGCCAAGATATCTCATACAAAAATTTCACTTTTTAGGTGAGAAACGGCGCAACACAGAGGCGTCGAGTAAGTCCTCAATGACGTCGACAAAACGCAACAAACTAATGAAGACAAACGCTATCATAGTTCTTGAAACGTCTACCGTCATCCCATTCAAATGGCACCGGCAGAACTATCTCTGTTTCTTCTGCCATCTCACTTTTAAAGACACTGATTTACTCAAAGAACACACCAGAAACCAGCATAAGAAATCTAATATGAAAACTGCAGTTTCATATTTAAGAAGAGACGAGAAAGTCAAAATTGACGTCTCTGTTCTACAATGTCGGTCTTGCAACGATAAATTCGACGATCTTAACGCTCTCATAGAACATTTGAAAGACACGCATAACATAAAATTCACAGAAGAATGCGGCTACGGTCTTATTCCGTACTTCTTACAGAACGATGTCTACCGTTGCGCAGTTTGTAAAGAAGAGTTTCAATACTTCATGAAGTTAAACCAGCACATGAATGAGCACTATGGGAATTATATTTGCGAGCTATGTGGCAAGTCGTTTTTAAGCCAGGATCGTTTACGATGTCATTCTTTAACACATGGTTCGGGATTCCACTGCAACGTATGTCCCGAAACTTTCGACTCTTTAACACAGAAGAATAATCATGAATCGAAAGTCCATAATAAGGATAAACTTCACAGATGTTTCTTCTGTACTGAGACCTTTCAGAATTATAACCAAAGGAAGCGACATCACAGTACAATTCATGATGTTAAAGTCCCAGAGTTTACATGTCCAGTTTGCAGTAAATCTTTTCAAATTATGAGCAAAATGAAGGTGCATTTAAAGGAAGTTCACATTAGAGAGAAGAATTTTTCTTGTTCTATGTGCGAACAAAAGTTTTTCTCAAGAACCCATGTTCAGAAGCACATGATTAAACATTTTGGGGAAAGGGTACATCAATGCGAAGTTTGTAAGAAGTCGTATGCTAGGAAACAGACGCTGAGGGATCATATGAGGATTCATAGTAATGAAAAGAAGTTTGTTTGTAGTATTTGCAGTCAGGGTTTTGTGCAGAATAATAGTTTGAGGTTGCATATGAAGGTACATCATCCTGAAGTGGTTGCAGTATGAATAGTTATAAAGAAGCTAACCTAACGTAATGAATATTAGAAAAACAAAGAACATTTGTCATCTCATCATCACAAGCCTCCGCTGTTCGTCCGTCTGTCTGTCAGCGGGCTGTATCTCAAGAACAGTAATGGAAGACAGCTGAAATTTTCACAAAGTGTATTTCTATTACCGCTATAACAACAAATAATACTCCCATACAAGAAACGTGTTCTTTTCGGTTTATGATTCGGAACTCTTCGTGTGAGAGTCCGACTCGCACTTGGCCGGTTTTAACATTCCTTTCTTATGGATATGAAAACAATTATTTTCTTATGGGTTCTCAAGTTCAGATTAGACAGACAGTGATATTGCATTTTATAACATGTAAGGTAGAATGTAAGAGCAGTAGTGACCCCCACTTCGAGGAATTAGGGTAGGTATTTTATTTTATCGCAATTGCTCTCAAAACGGTAAATGATAACATAGTGAGGCAACTGGCATGTTCTAGAACTAATAATTCAAAGAGATGTGACATCACCAATCCGCATTGGGCCAACGTGATGGATTATCGCCCACTCCAATTCTTAGGGAGGGGCCACGGGTGCGGTGCGGCGCCGCCTCGCATCGTGTGGCCTCTGCCTTACAGTGGAGGCCTGTGTCCCAGCAGTGGGAACATTATAGGCTGATAAGAAAGACAAAAGAAGCTTTTGCGCATTTTTTACTAAGTAAAAATGCATTTGTCATCGGAAAATTGCAAACACCGTAAGATTGTAAAATGTCGCGTGAAATTATAAACATTTTTTTCTTAATATGGCACGGATATATTGATAATATATGTATATTGAATTTGGATGGGATTTATTGTACAAAATGATTTTTCATAATATCGAGAAATTATAATCTAATATTGGAGTCTGCAATTTTCCGGTGACACATTTATCTCGTTATGTTAAAACTCACTACAATATTTGTAATCAGATTAAACATACGTTTACTTTACTTACATAGACTAAGAAATAATATTAATAATAATTCCATTTGAAAGCTCTAACGGGGCCTCTGCGACTTGGCTTCGTCCTCTCGTAAGCCTACCAAAGGACCGGGACTCCAAGGTCAAGGTCTCGAGATTGTCAAAGACATACAATAATATTATTAATAATAATGCAATGTATTTTTATATTCCTATTAGATGTAATATACAGAATAATAATTTTATTTATGAATAATCGATTATTTTTATTTTAATCATGGACCTGTTCTTGTCCCATGTTACTTTGGGTCGGCGCAACACATTTTCACGCTATCACTGGAACACCATTGTCACGTATACATGTCAAGCAAACGCGTGTCCTGTACGCCAAACGTCACAAATATGTAACAAAATTTACGCCACAGTTGTGGCTTGGCGTCGGGGGCACGCCGATGCGTTTATGCTCTGGCGTTCAAAAGATTAAACATAGAAATATACTACGAGGAATTTTAAATGCTTCAAGTCCTACCGCGCATCGAATTTAAATTGATCAGAAACCAAGGTATTTCTGATTAGATGTCTAAAAAGTTTTCTAGTGACCATGTTATAAAAAGAATCCTTTCCATTCAACCAAGTCTAGTTATTAAGAATAGTTGGTCGTTCTCTGCAGAAATATCAAATCGTGTAAAACTCTACAAAAGCTTTCAGTTGTTTTAGAAATGTATTCTAGATTGATCTCCACTTAATAATGAAGCCACGTTTGGAATGAAGAAACTCCGAATTCACAAACGACACTTTATTTACATTTAAAACCACGTTTTCGAAGATTTTCTTGAGTTTCGTTTGAGGAATTCTGTCGTAATATCTTAAACAACTTTAAATGTACCCTAACCACAAAATTATCTCTTCTAACCTTTATTGAATAAAGTAGACATTTTTAGAGCGTGATTTTCTGTTGACATTCCAAGGGTACCTTTACAGTAGACCAATTTCTTTGCAGATAAAAAAACGAGGAAATGGAAGAAAGAATCTTCGTCGATGAGGAGGCGACGGAACCTCCAAATTATATTCAACAACACATCTATCATTCCTTTTAAGTGGCGCGGGAAGTACTTGTGTTTCTATTGCAGCAAAGATATTGTCGAGTATACAGAGTTGAGGAATCATACGAAAGAACACGGCAAATGTTCCATATATGACCATTCCCTTAAAACACTCAAAGGAGGGAAAAACATGGAAATTAAAATAGACATTTCAATTATTACTTGCGAAGTGTGTACCGAAACGCTACCGTCTTTCGATGACATCGTCACTCATTTGTTTGACAAACATGAACTTCAGTACGATAAAGAAATAGAAATGGCTACAGAAGAATACAAGCTCGCTGATCTCAGCTGCACAGGATGCACTGAAAAGTTCACGTACTTTGGCTACCTAGTCTCTCATGTCAATAAGAAACATCCCAAAAACTGCCTCGTCTGCGAAAAATGCAACCAGAAATTCAACAAAACGAGAGATCTCTTCTCTCACAATAAAAACTATCATCGAGAAGGAGGATACCAATGCGAAATGTGCCCCCAGAGCTTCAGCTCACTAAACATATTAAGAAAACACCGAAATAACAGGCATTTGACTCGATGCAACATTTGCGATTTGAAACTACCGTCAGCTTCGTTGAGGCAGAAACACCTTGAAGTAGAACATCCGGACGATGGTTCCCTGCAATGCGATAACTGCTTGAAAGAGCTCCACACGAAACAAGGCTTGAAAATGCATTTAAGGAAGTGTAAAGGAGAAGAACTTTTCGGAGTCGCCATTAAAGAAGAAAACGTTGCAATGGATTTGGACCAAAACTACGAGGATCGTTCCAGCAAACCTTGCGTTAAACAAATCAGACAGAACGTCGTCACCGTTATAAACATGTCTACAGCAATACCTTTTAATTTCTTCAAGAACAAGTTCAACTGTTTTTACTGCTCCAAAGACTTCATCGATTCGGAAATTTTGAGGGAACACGCGGCTTTAGAGCACCCCTTTTGCGATATCAAATCGAAATGTATAAAGAAATGCAGGGAGTCCGTCGCTTGTGTCAAAGTCGATGTTTCAAGACTCGCTTGCAAAGTCTGCTATGAAACAATGGCCGACTTGGATCAATTAATAGATCATTTAATAGACAAACACAATGCAAAGTACGACAAATCCATAACGACGTGTCTGCAGCCTTATAAACTGGTTAAAGACAACATGGCATGTCCACTTTGCACAGGAGTAGTATTTAGGTTCTTCGGGACGCTTCTGAAACATGTGAACACGGAACACACAAACAACCATATCATTTGCGTTTACTGCGGTCAAACATTCCGTAGGGATCAAAACTTACGAGTTCACATTTGGCGTCATCACAGACCTGGGAGGTTTAAATGTACCATCTGTGCTGCGGAGTGCAACATACCGTCTCGCTTGTACATGCACATGGCTCAAGCACACGGTGTCAAAGCCGCTAAATGTCAGAAATGCTCCGAGTCGTTCTCCACTCAATACGAGAGGCAGAAACATTTGATCCTCGCTCACAATACTGGCCACAAATGCTCTTATTGCGGGAAGCTTTTTACAAGGATGTCCTTCATGAGTAATCATATAAGGAGGACGCATATGAAAGAGAAGACTTACGAATGCTATGTTTGCTATGCCAGGTTCTTTAACACTGTGCTTTTGAAGAAGCATATGTTGAAACACAGTGGGCAGAAGAAGTATGCTTGTGATGTGTGTGGGGAACGTTTCTTCTGGCGCAAGGCTATGAAGACGCATAGGGACAAGATGCATGCTAGACAGCCGTACCCTCCTCCTCCACCCCCTCCGGTCATACCAACTATACCCAGACGCGAAGGGGTGATAAAGAGAGTATATGACGCTTGTCACGACATCTAGCATTCTCTTCCTCCGGTTATACCAACTTTATGCATTGGAGTGGTGTCAGAAGTCGCGAAGAGGCTATAAAAAGTATAGGTGACATTTGCGATGACATTTAGTTTCCTTTTTTTTTCACAAGTTATATGTAACTGTTAGGAGATTCATCCTGGATCAATTTTGACGTTGTGTGACGTACCGAAATCGTGGAATTTAGATTTTAGCACCATTGGTGTTTAGGTCCTCAAATTAATCTCGAGACTTTAACCACCTGCCTGGCCAGATTTTCGGTTAATTTTACCAGAGCAAGTTTATTTTTGTGGTGTTATTAAAATTCAAGGTTTTCATTAAAAACAGTAGTTGAAGGCGAAGATCTGAGGTAAAATACAGTGGCTAAAATTCCTCATGTTTGAGGAAAAATAATAAGCAATGCTTTCGTCAAACAACATATTTATCATCAGCCTCACAAGGGCGGATATGTACGTGAAAGGGCATTATAAAACTAACTCAAAATAAATATTTAATGATAGCTTATAAGATCAATCAAAATAAACTTGGTAAATGCAAACCCTTCGAAACTTTTGCGGTTCCTGTATATATGTCAGGTGTATGAATTATTAAGAGTATTCGATTTTATACATCTTCATTTTTAAGTGCGATATTTACCCTTAGAATATGTAAGCTATAAAAACCTAGAAAATTGATGTATGAACGTCGCCATTTTGAATTTAAGGCGCCAGGGTTCTCTCAAATAGAATAAGAAATCGTGACCGGTAAAGAAGTTTATCAAAATAATACTTCAGACGCTATGCGTGGCACATATCTCGTAAAGCCGTTGATTCTGCGTCTTATCTTTCCCCGGTCATATTGGATTGCTGTACCATCGGGCGAGAGTAAGGGAACAGAGAGTGCACACTTGTGCTCTATAATATCTCCTGCATACTTGCCTCCTCTCCGTTAAAATTCGGTCGGAGGGCTATTATTATGCGTGTCTATGACTTGAATTGGGCTTACAAAAATTAACTCCATACTTCTCCGTTCCTCCATGCACTGTCTTTGCTATCTCAAAAGTACAAAACAATAATTTCTTTTCAGATTTGGAAACAGAGGTGACAAAGCACAGTGCTAGTTATCTAAGGAGGAGAAACCTACAAATATTACTCAACAATACAACGTTGATACCTTTTAAATGGCGCGGAAAATACCTCTGCTTCTATTGTGGAGACGATACCAAGACGCCAGATCGTCTCCGGAAACACACGAAAGGCCACGGACCTTGCAGTGATAGAGACAGAGCTATGCGACTTATTAAATCAGCAGATGTAGAAATCAAAATGGATGTTTCCGATGTCACTTGCGAGATTTGTTCCGAAAGTTTTCCGTTCTTAGACGAAATCATCGACCATTTGATTTTTAAACACCAATTGCCTTACGACAAAGATATAGAGATGCCGTTTTCTGCGTACAGGCTAGTAGATCTCCAGTGTCTCCTTTGCGATAAAAGTTTCAACTTCTTACGTAAATTAATCAGTCATATGAATACCGCGCATCCCAATAACAGCTTTGAGTGTACCGAATGTAAAAAGACGTTTAACAAAAAGAGGGATTTAGATTCGCACTTAAGATTGCATCATAAGAAATATCATTCTTGTGCGAAATGTGATAAAACGTTCCCAACCAACTCCGCGTTACAGATTCATAGGTCTAAAGCCCATGCTTCAACATGTAACATCTGCTTCCAAGTATTTTCGTCAGACGGCAAGCGGTTAGCTCACCTAAAATCAGATCATGATACTGAACTAACCCAATGTGGATTCTGCAATAAAGTTCTAACAACAAAACAGGCGTTTATAAGACATGCTGCAAATTGCATACATACACCTAAGGAAGAGACCGTCATAATTGATGACGAAGACAAAAAGATATCCGTGAAAGAAATAAGAGAAAGTTTGGCAGCCATCTTTAACATGACTACCGCTCTTCCTTTCAAATTCTTTATGAATAGGTTACGCTGTTTCTATTGCACAAGAGACTTTACCACTTGTGAGGAATTAAAGGAACATTCGCTGAGTGAACATCCTCATTGCGATATATCCTTTAAGTCTATGAGATTAAGGAACAGATATGATGGTGTCCAAATCAAAGTTGATACTTCTTCCTTGTCCTGTAGACTATGCCACATCGCATTGCAGGATCTGAACGATTTAATCGACCATTTGACCAAAGAGCATAAAGTTAAATGCGACATGACTGTTGAGAGTAATTTACAGCCGTTCAAGTTGATTAAAGACAACTATCCGTGTCCTATTTGCGGTGAAGTCTACAGATATTTTGGCGTTTTACTCAAGCATGTTAGTGCGTCTCACAGTGGAAATAGGCACATATGCATGTATTGCGGGAGAGCGTTCAGAACGGATCCCAATCTTAGAGCTCATGTTTCAAGGCGTCATAAAACCGCTGTCAATCACAAGTGTACTAGTTGTGATCTACAATTTCCTACTAATAGTGCGTTAAGAAATCATCAAGGAACTGTCCACGGTACGAAATTAGTTCAATGCTTTGAATGCTCCGAAAAATTCGTTTCGCAGTATTCGATGCAAAGGCATTTGATCACGTCTCATGCAACGGGGCATAAGTGCACTTACTGCGATAAACTTTTTACTAAAAACTCTTTTATGGTGAACCATGTAAGGAGATCGCATTTGAAAGAGAAAAATGTAGAATGTTCTGTATGCTTCGAGAAGTTTTTCGACAGTCAGAGGCTGAAAATGCATATGGTTAAACATGTAGGAGAAAGGAACTTCCATTGTGATATTTGTGGCAAAAAGTTTTTGTGGAAAAGAAATTTACGGGGTCATATGGCTTCCCATATTCGAAACGCGAACGCCCGAAATGTTACCTAACATTATGTGATGATATTTTTGTTCATTTTTCTGATGTTGATCAGTAATTTAATAGCTGGTTCTGAATTGATCAAAATGTGGTGGCCTTTGAAAACCTTAGCTAAGATTTCCTCTATACGCTTTCTGCCTGAAATATCGATGATAAACTATCAAGATTCTTTACAAAGAGTGAATGTTACGATTTGACCAATATATATCCCGAAGCTTTGATCAAAATCAGGGAAAATTAAACTGAGATCTGAATTGATTTAACTACCTAACGGAATACAATAAGCAAGAACGCTCAAAACAACTAACCAAGTGTGGAAGTAGAAGATGAAATAACAGAACATTTATAGAGAAGAACAATTTGTTTTCAGATGGTCTGCCAGGACCGTACGAAGGCTGTACCTCTGAGCGACGACGGAAAAACTTGAAAATACTGTTCAACCACACGACAATCATGCCTTTTAAATGGCGGGGCAAATACCTCTGCTTCTACTGCGGAAAAAACTATACAGAGTACGCAGAATTTAGAAAACACACAAAATCCCACGGACTTTGCACCACTAAAGATTACTCCTTGAAACTAATCAAAGGGAATAATGTAGAAATTAAAATCGACGTCTCGGAAATCGGTTGTGACATCTGCAATGAACCCTTCAGCAGGTTCGAGGAAATAATCGATCATTTGATCTCGAAACATAATTTGGAATACAACAAAAATATCGATATTCCCTTCCAGGAGTACCGATTAGTCGATTTTCGATGTTTGCACTGCGAAGAACGGTTTTCCTACTTCGGATATTTAGTAAAACACGTTAACAATGCTCACCCACAGAACTGCTTCATTTGCGATGATTGTGGAGTTACTTTCAACAAGAAAAGGGATCTGTCGATACATTTGAGAAATTATCACAGACAAGGAGGATATCCATGCGATTTGTGCTTGAAGAACTTCGAAACACGACTTATGTTGCGGAGACATCAAAATAATATGCATTTTAGGCATTGCAAGAGCTGTGGTTTACGATTCGCGTCCCTTTCTCTATTACAAAAACATGTCCAAGTCGATCATCCCCAAAATGAGAGCAATATGAAGTGTAATTACTGCTCCAAGGAGTTCCACACTTCTTTAGGTTTAAAACAGCATATTAGCAAATGTAAAGTCAAAATCATTTGTCAGGTCGAACCCCAAACTTCTTTTCTGAACGACAATAACATAGAACCGAAGAAAAAACAAAATATCCTTCAAATAAGACAGAATATACAGTGTGTACTGAACATGTCGACTGCTGTGCCTTTTAAATTCTTTTCGAAATACTCTTGTTTTTATTGCTCGAAGAAATTCGTAGAATTTGACGAGTTACGCCACCATACTACTCTAGAACACCCTGTGTGCGATCTGAAGTCCAAATGCATGAAGAAATGTAAAGGAGAAAGGATAGCTGTCAAAATTGACATTTCTAGTTTAGCTTGCAAATTATGTTGCCTCCCTATGCCTAACTTAGAAGATTTGATTAGCCATTTAATAGCAGAACATAAGGCAAACTATGACACGTCAATTTCTGGCTGTTTAGAACCGTTTAGGGTTATAAAAGACAACATGCCTTGTCCCATATGCCCGGACACCGTCTTTCGATACTTCGGAATTTTGCTTCGGCATATGAACTCCGAACACAGCAATAACAATCGAATCTGTGACTTTTGCGGTCGTAGTTTCAGGAATGCTGCAAATCTCAACGTGCATATTACATACGCCCATACAGGTTCTTGCGAATGTGATATTTGCGGTGTCAAATACAAGAACCAATGGTGTTTAGCGCGGCATAGAGCGAGGACGCATGACGCTAAAGACCATAAATGCCCAAAATGTCCAGAACAGTTCCAGTCACAGTACCATAAACAAAAACATTTAATAAAAATGCATAATGTTGGCCACAAATGTAGTTATTGCGGTAAAATGTTTACTAGAAACTCCTTCATGAAAGACCATGTGAGAAGGACTCATTTGAAGGAAAAGAACATTCCCTGTTCGATTTGCAATGAGAAGTTTTTCGATAATTATCTTCTAAGGATGCATATGGTGAAACACGAGGGTGATAGGAAATTCAGTTGTACTGTTTGTGCAAAAGCTTTCTTGAGGCGAAGTAATTTGAGTTCGCATATGGAAATGCATAAAAAGTACGGACATGTGCAGTTGCAGAGTTAAGTGTGTACTGTACACGGTGACATCTTCTTTCAACGGCAGCCCACTTCATCTATCCAATGACTACTACATATTCATAAAAAAAAAACCATTACAATGATTAAAAAATATATATATTATTCATTATCATGACGCGTGACGTAGTTTGAAACATCCCGTAGCGAGCGCAGTCCGAGCCTTGTCCGACGGCGTGAAATGGGACGCCGACATTGTTTCGATACGTAAACATTATTAACAGGATGTTTCATAATTCTAATGCATATAGTTTATTTCGGGTACTTACTTAAGTGGGCCGCCTTTGTAACACGACCAAAATGGCGCCGTGTATAATAGAAGCTACAAATAGATTTTAGGTATAAATTTTTATGTGCACTGAACTTCTAAACTTCTGGACAGATATTGATGATATTTTTATGTGTTTGAGTGGGTCCCTAAATACTGGTATTCAGCTGAATCCGGTTTGACTGGATGCCGACCCCAATATAATAGGGAAAAGCCTAGGCATATGATGATGATGATGAGTGGGTCCCTGAATGGTTTAGATTCATAATTGGACCGGGTAGGTGGCGCTACAATCGGGTTTTTTTTTCTTGAAGCCAATGTTCGGGCAGGACAATATCTGTTCAGAGCACTTGTATTATATAGAATCGTCCGATGAATGTAACCTTTTGGAGTATACTATTAAGTATATTCACAGAAAATGAAAGTGTGAAGCGACGAAATCTGTCTTCCTTGTCCATGCTCAATATTAATTGTCGTATTCAATATATTCTCTTCGTTTTCCTAATAAAAATATGACAGAGTAGTAATAAGTGTCGACTAGGATATATGTGAAAAGTAGTGTTTAAAATGTTTGATGACGAAAATTGATCTCAAATGATGACTTCTGGACTCAAATCCTAAAATAAATGTGAATCCACTAATATTAAGATAATGAGATTACTTCAATGTATTACGTCGATAGGTACAATAGGGAATATGCATCCATTTTTTTTTATTTGCAAAATGAAACACTTATTAGGTCTCGTAAACAATTATAAAATCAAATTTAAAATATCATAATAAACGATGAAGTTATAAAGCTTCAAAGATGACAATTAGAAAGAGAAGTCCGATACGAACTCTGACGTCAAATACTATGTCGCCTATACCGCTGCCATAGAAAACGGCGTCTTCGCGAGAGAGACAGATATATTTGTTTAAAATAGTTATATCTCGTTTGTTTTTCGATCAATTTTGATTCTCATTTCACTGTATTATATTTTTTTTTTAAGATAAACTTATAAATTTTATAATAAATATTTTTTCATGCATATTCCCTCTTATTTTTTAAGCTATAGACAAACAAAACCGCCTCTATTTGAATTCAGAATCTGAGATGATTATCAACTTGTATGCAAAGATATATTTCAATATTATACTACACAAAGTTAAAATTCCATTGCGAAGAATAAAATAATAGGACCTTTTAACTCAAAAGAAATAAAACTCCTAACTAAATTAACCCTAAAATATGGCGTCAAAAAATTCATCCGCATCGCTGTCGACTGGAAGTGTACCCAAAAGACATGCCACCTTGTATGGCAATGCTTATTCTTTGACCAAGGTAAAAGCCAGCCCTTGGGTCACGCGAAGTGTCAACTAAGCGTCTTGAGAGATTTTTTTTAATGTTTTTATTTCTAGTGTAAGTATTTATAAAAACACTATTAATTGCAAAAATAAAAATTGACGCCATTCAAAGGTAAAAGTGAGCAGTGAGGATTCAAATTAATCTGTGATTCTGGATTCGAGATAAAATTATGACAACTATTGTAAATATCGAGAAAATTCAATACATTCGTATAATTTATTTATTATTTTATCATAAGTCATTATAATAATCATTACGTAAGCCATGAAATAATTTAGATTTGTAAGAAAATGTTAGATAACATATAATATAATACAAAATATGTCTGTAGGTCCTATCAACTAAATAACCAAGTTTGGCCGGTTTGACTTAACACTAGAGGATACCTAGATGAAAACCGAAATATTATTGCACTGTTGAATTTTCAACTCTCGGCACTGAGTCGAGTGTTGATAATCCACTAGCACGCTTTATTTATGTAAACACTAAAGACAATTTTATACAGAAAAAAAGGCACAAAGGTGCTTTTTTATTTGATTTTTTCTTTAAAAAAAACGTTGCTCTGCACTAGGAATTTCTCTTGTATCGTGGAAGCGTTTACAAACAAAGTCACATACACAAACAGCCATCCGGAACAACTATCTGTAGGCCATACAAACATATGACTGGCCTGTTGGTCGAGTGGTTAGTGACCCTGACTGCTAAACCAGAGGTCGTGGGTTCGATTCCCACCCAGGACAAATGTTTGTGTGATGAGAATGATCATTTGTTCTGTGTCTGGGTGTAATTTGTCTATAATATGTATGTATTTAGAAATATCTAAGTATGTTTATCAGTTGTCTGGTTGCCATAGCACAGGCTCTGCCTAGTTTGGGATCGGATGACCGTGTGTGAGTTGTCCCAAGAAATTATTATTATTATTATTATTACATATGCATATGTAAGAAACTCCATATTACTTGTAGCCATGACCATATTTTTGACGGCAACCCTATTGGTATACGTTCAGAAACGTAGTTTATTTGATAAAATATAACTTGGGCACCTCTACTATTAGAAGTAAACGATTTAATTTTGACTCCGGGGGTCAAAATTAAATCGTCACCATCACGAACCAGACAAGAATTCCAATCCTTAACTGTACGCAACATGAAAGTGTTCCCAAAATGTTTAGGTGTCGAATACTGTTAATAAAACCGGCTTCTATGTAGGTAATTAGTTTGTAGGTATACAATATAAGATTAGACTTTTGAATATTGTGATATAATATTATACCTAACTATTATAACTACTGGAACAGAATGCATGAAGTGTACAATTACAAATATACTCTTTGTATTTAATTTTGCGTTTTTGTCACTTTGAAATAACCCACACATAGATCACCCAATATGGATGTGCTGAAGCTATAGAGTACCTACTTTATAAAAATATTTCATTCATTAAACTTTTGAACGCCATTGTCACGTATACATGACAAGCAAGCGCGTGCCCTGTACGCCAAACGTGTCAAATATGTGTCAAAAAGTACGGAGAATTTGTGGCTTGGCATAGGGAGCTTATGCTCTGGCATTCAAAAGGTTAACAGAAAGAATTTGCAACAAGGGGGGTGTAGAAGCATGAAATTACTTATAAGATTCTCGTTTTACAACTAAAACGAGCACTAAAAAAGGGCCTAAGGCCACTTTTGCTAATGTAACGTGGCTTGTAATAAAATCATCTGAACAAGCTTATTTAACTAAGGCTACAATTTAAATGCGTACCAAGTAAAATATGTTATCTTCAAATAAAATAAACCCACTCTATACCGAGGTGCCTAAGGAACAACGTTTTAAGTTCCAACATAATTATACACTCATCAAAATAATTGTATGTGTTGTATTTATATTCTTTTTGCCTACCAAAATGGATAAATGGTTACCAAATCTTGTTTCCCTGAAATACAATGTTACTTCTGTTACTAGGAGAACTTGGATGCAAGAGCGAGCTAAGCGAGCTCGGGACTTAGGACACCCCGACTCGGACAGGTTAGGTTAGAAGGATGGCGGGGTCTAGTGAGCGAGCGAAGCGAGCGAGTCAGACCCCGCTATCCCCTTCGTGGTTGTTTTTTTTTAACCACAACAACCGAATTTGATTTTGGTGAGCATTTATCCATTCTGGCAACTATTTCGATTTTTTTTGTAGTAAATAGGTACTTTTCTGGTAGGCGTTTAAACACAAGCCTTTAACTAATACAATATACACTTGTATCCTTTGGACCTGTCAAATCTCGCAGAAAGTAATAGTTATAAAAACTAGCTTTTGTCCGCGACTTCGTACGCGCATATCCCGTTTTTTCCTGTGACCGTATAACGTATTGTGGCTATGGTATACAAAATTTTTTTTCAAATCCGACTGGTAGTTCCAGAGATTAGGACGTTCAAACAAACCAACATAATAATACATAGGTACTACAAAATTACCGTAACTACGATTTTCTGACCACTATGCTCAGCAATTGGAACCTTCTACCTAAAAACAACTAGCAGAACCAACGAACCACATGGTCCACATGCGGAATATTACAGAAACCTAAAAAAGTAAAAGCTGAATTTCTTTTCAGGGTCAAAATTCGATACTGTGGAGGACAAATATAAGAAAATGGAAGTCGCCCGTAAGCTCTTGATTAAACGGCGGAATGTCGAATATGTATTACAGTATAGCAACGTTACTCCTTTCATGTGGCACAAGGGGAAATATAAATGTTTTTATTGCAACGAAACGACTAAGGACCCAGTCGTCCTCCGAGAGCACACGACAGAATCTCACCAGTTCGCCAATCTAGAACTGGTAGTCTTTGACAGAACGAAAAATAACCGGAATAAGGACGCTGCTGTCAAAATTGACGTTACCAATATTTGTTGTAAGCTTTGTCCGCAAGCTGTCACGAATTTAGAAGAGCTGATCCACCATCTGATCATCGCTCATGATGCAGAGTATGATGTTAGTGTCCCAAATTGCCTTCTACCCTTTAAACTAGACAAGGACCAGCCCACATGCCCGACTTGCAATATGAAGTTCGTTTTCTTCGAATATCTTCTGCGCCACGCGAACAAGCATCATCTATCCCACCACTACATTTGCGACGTTTGCGGTACAAGTTTCCAAGGAGAGAACCATTTGAAAATGCACTATAGGTACTATCACAGAGAAGGCGGCTATACTTGTGAATACTGTGGCATCAGTCTTGCTACACTATCCAAAAAGATTTTGCATGAAAAGAACGTGCACTTAGTCAACTTATCGACCTGTCCGCATTGTCCTGAGACTTTCAAAAGTCCTTATCTAAAGAAGCTTCACTTGGCGAATGTTCATGAAGTGGAAGAACTGAAAATCAAGTGCCCGTTTTGTCCGAAAGTGTATCCACAAGAATCTATAATGTCTCGACATATGAGAAGAGTGCACTTAAGAGAGAAAAATGTAGAATGCGAGGTTTGTGGGGACAAATTCTTCGGTCCGTACGACGTAAAACTCCACATGGTCAAGCATAACGGTGAAAAGAAATTCGTTTGTTCTGTGTGTGGCAAGAAATTCTCTAAGCGAAGCAACTTGAACTCCCATGCTGTACTGCATACGAAAGAAAAGGATTATGTTTGTGAGGTTTGCAATAAGGTTTTTGCACACCAGACGAATTTGCGAATGCACATCCGTAATAGACACAGCCAATTCGATTTAGCTCCGATCATTGACGAAATTGATGAAAGCGATATGGTCCAAATGGAAATCATTCAGGAAGAGTTAGAAGGAGAAGTTGCAGGGCAATACATTGAATGATATTGTTATATTGTGGAATAAATCCACAGTTAAATTTCTTACCGAACCAGATACATAAAATCAGCTGTAGTAACATGGAACGGAGCTCATTTTTAATTGGAAAAATTAATAAGATCGTCTGCAATAGAAATTAGACTTTGTGTAATGCTACAGTTATAAATCTTGGAGTATACTTAAAGTGGCTTATTGAAGACTGGATTGTGAACGTGAGAAATATAGTGAGTAGAAATTTGAGTCAGACTCTTTGAACTGTAGTGTGATATAAAATAACGGTGAACTTAAAAGTAGATCTTTCTTACGTGAAAATTGGTACCATGATCAATTAATATTAAACTGTTAAATAAATAAATAAATATTGTAGCTGCACATAACAATGGTCAATAATTGTAGGTATGAAAAACTAGATAAGTGTATAAATAATCTAAACATATAAATAATGTGACGGATCGCTGTCTGTACATGGAAGATATATGAGAAAAAAATATTATTGGGACCTTTATCAACGCAAATAGCACCCAAAACAATGATTGTTAGAATTTATGTCTGTTTGTCTGTGCGTTTGTGCACGATAATCTCAGAAACAGCTTATCTGATTTAAATGTCCACTAAGACGGTGGTAAGCTTCACTTAACATTTAGTGTTTGTTTCATGTCAATCGGTTCATAAATAAAAAAGTTATGCCAATTTAAAGAATCACGTCGAACATTTGTTAAACTATCTATATCTATCTACTATTCTTTCTCTGTTCAGTAGCATTGACTGAAACTTTTCTAAACTTCATAATCTTAAAATAAAAATGTCTGCCCCAAGTAATTATTCCACGCGGACGAATTCGCGGGCAAAAGCTAGTATGAAATAGAATTATCAACACGAAAGATACTTTCATTGAGCGTACATCTAAGGAGTAAAATTCTCTACCGGAGTTGTTTCCTGATAGCTACAACCTGGGGGTCTTTAAGTCAAGAGTGAATAGGTTACTTCTAGGCAAGCGTGCTCCACTGTCGATCACTTCATCGCCTTCCATCAGGTGAGATGGTGGTCCACGCCGGGTTGACGGACGAAACACGTCTTCGAATTTTTGTTCTAGGATGCTATACGATTCTTTCATCAAATGAAATTGATTTTAAACGTTCAGCTAACTAGATGATCTGTTAAATTATGATTAGAAACGAAGTTGAAGGATTGATCTAAAGAGCCCAGGAGCCAAAAGTACAAAAATCCGGAATTTCGTAAAAAGTAATCTGTCTTCACAGTATTGAAAAGGTATTTAACATTTTAAACATTTTTTTTTCCTTAGCCTATTGTGTCCCACTGCTGGGCAAAGGCCTCCCCCATATCCTTCGAGACATTCTTTTCTTGCGCCATCTCGAACCAGTCTTCGCAGTGTGCATCCAGATCATTTCGCCACCGCTTTCTGGGCCGGCCTCGGCGACGCCGTCCATCCTCTGGCACCCATTGCGTAGGGAATTTTGCCCAGGGGTCACTATGCATGCGGCCTTTTTAAACTTATGAAGTTAAAAAGGCTAACCGTAACCCCGTAAGCGCCAATGTATTTACGCTCCACTTTTTTTTTCTATCTAGAACATTAAAATTGGCACTTAGATCCTTCAGGTATTCAGTATCTTTTTCAAATAATTAAACGTTATATTTAGCATGTTAATGCTAAGACTATATTGGTAAGACATCTGCTATTAGATACTTCTCATACTCTAAATGTTATAGTTATAATCAACCGTCACTGATTTCTGGTTTATTTTTTGTTATAATGATTTTAGGCTGCAAAATGTTGGATATTTACACAAACCAAAGTTATCTTTTAACTCCCGAAACTGGCTAACTCGAGGACTTCCCTATGAAATATTTTTATTATTTAGGTACATGCAACGTGTTAACTGCAACTTCCTTTAAGGTAAAAGAAAACTCTGGTATGTGCAAGTGGGCTTTAGGCTGGTTTCATAGCTGTTCGGGAGATCTGTACGGGCCATCCGTACAGGCTCACGGAACGGAGACACACGTGAGGCGGTAGAACATTGTTTCACAGCGACGCGGATTGCTCCGTACGTGACCCGCTCCGGGTAGAGCCCGTATGACATTACCGTATCGTATGATATTACCGTATCGTACCGAATCTTCGTTTCAGAGCACTGCGGCCGCTACCCGTACGGCCTGTACGGGTCTCCCGTGTACGGACGGCCCGTACTGGTTTCCCGGACAGCTGTGAAACCAGACATAGGGTCGTAATTGAAAATTCAAATACGTTATAAAAGAGTTACAGCTAATTAATCAATCCGAAATATTACGTTCAACTAGAAATTACTTAACTTTACTTAAAAATACTATAGCTTGCTTACTTAAAATAATCACAATCTAAATAATTTATACAAATTCAGTCATAAATTAGGGTAAAAATATTAATAATTTTCATTAGTGTTGCAACTCTGGCAGCTTGTTTGACAACTATTAAAATATTGCCAGTTAAGAAAATAGTCTCGGTTCTGTTTTGCGAATCTGTAATCCAACAATTTTAGTCCCTAAAGACTGGTATTAACTTATTAATTAATTCTTAGCATTAATGTTTAAATATGTTTTGTTACATGTAAATATGAACTATTTTACATACCTATTAATTAGTGTTTTGTAAATAAACATGTATGAATTGTAATCCTTTTTTTTTTTCATAAACGCCACCTACTTCTAGACAAACAGTCAAGATAAATCTTAAGCGAAGCTGAGCTAAACTAGGTTTAGCTTTATACGTTTACGATATTAAGTTTTAATGCTTCCTTATAAAACACATATTCCATCAGCCAGGTTAACCATGGCAATAAAGCCAACCCAACCTTTAGTAAATCTACTATTAACCTTTTGAACGCCGGAGCATAAACGCATCGGCGTGCCCCCGACGCCAGGCCACAAATTTGCCGCACTTTTTGTCTCATATTTGTGACGTTTAGCGTACAGGGCACGCGCTTGCTTGTCATGTATACGTGACAAAGGTGTTCAAAAGGTTAATCGAATATTTAATCCCAAATTTGACGTTTTTACTTGACAGTTTTATATTTTAGTAAGAAATTGCATAGAATTTAATGACATGAAACCCGTATGTTTGATGATTGAATTATGATTTGATGAAATTAAACAGTTCCATCACCCATCACACCTAGAAATACGAAATTGACCATCAAAAATACACACGCAAAAAGGAAGCGTAAACCTTGGCTCTCTTTTCAGGACGTCGGAACGACCAAGAAACGTACATCAAACAACTCAATAAAAAGAGAAGAAATATCCTCCAAATTCTACAATACGGCAACGTTGTCCCTTTCAATTGGCACACCAAAGGGTTCCGATGTTTCTACTGCTCAAAACCTATGAGGGACTGCGAAACGCTGAAAGAACACACACAAAAACATTCCATAGACCTTGAGACTTTCATTACGAAAAGGATTATTTCGAAAGATATACCAGTCAAAATTGATGTCAGCAATTTGAGCTGTAGGCAATGCATAGAAGAGCCATTTAATGATTTAGAAGACCTGATATCTCATATAATTCTCACACATGGTGAGGACTATGATAGATCCTTAAGTGTCTGTGCGTTACCCTTCGTTTTAAACAAAGATGTGATGCAATGTGTTCTATGTGAGAATCAGTATGACAACTTCACGTGCATGGTCGGTCATATGCATAAGGACCATGTTAGCCATTCTTTCATCTGTCAGGTATGCGGACTAAGCTTTATTAGCACAATTCGCCTGAAAAGACACATTAATAACAGTCATGTAGGATACAGGTGCACAGTTTGTGGAAAAATGTTCAATGCCTCCCACAGGATGGAAAAACATAAACAGAGAATGCACGGTCAAGCTAAAACACATGAATGCGACCTCTGCAGTGCGACATTCCAAAGTCAGTACCAACTAAAGGTACATTTAGGAAAAATGCACAATGTGGAAAAGTACAGAATCAAATGCGAGCATTGCCCAAAAATTTGCACAACCAAAGGAGCTATGATGCTGCACGTACAATCCCAACATGCGCACTCCAAATTCGAGTGTGATTTGTGCAATTATAAGACTGGAATCAAATGGCTGATCACTCTTCATAAGAAAAAGCACTTTGGTGATCGCGATTACGCGTGTAGTATTTGCGAGAGATCTTTCCGTAGGTCTAGTAACCTTAGAGCTCATATGAAGGTTCATTCAGGGGTTTCTGGACGTGTCTGTAGAATCTGCCGGAGAGGTTTTACCGATTTAGAGTCTTTGAATGTTCATACGGCTGAGTTTCACTATTTTGAGGAGTCTTAGGCATCACAAGTTACATGTTTCATCTGAAGTTATAAGTGTTGCTTGGAATTTGCGTTTGCTCATTGCTTTAACTTAGATTGGAGGGCTTAATATAAATAATTTAGGCTCCTAAGTTGTTTATATTAAGCCGAGTCTTTCGGGACATCAGAAACTTGTCGACTGTTCACGTGGCCAGAGAGCTGGGCTTCCCTTCGGCCAAAATCAGCATTTTCATACAAGGCGGCTAGGGTTGCCAGTGTTCTGGGCACTTTTACCATTGGGGCTTAATGTAAAGAAGTGCAATAAATGTAGAAGACAGTTTATTATCTTCATTGGTGAATTATTTTCAGATGTTTTTTCATAGAGATAGCGTAGAATATAGAATAGCAATAGGTCGGTAGTTTAGAAGAGTTCTAGCTTCAGGGATCTTCTGCAAAAAGTTTGTATCACACACTGATGCCAATTTTTACTACCAGGAAGAATTTAATGTTGGCGAAAATGGACATACGTAATTTTTTTAGGAAACGTTCGATCAAGAATCGATCGAAGTAGGAAACATTAATATTTTGCACAGGAGAGCATAATGTAGCTGGCTATTAGTATATTAATTTATTTATAATTTGAGAAATATAGTTATTAAAATAAAAATAATATATTATGTAAGTTCAATTATAGATCTTTGACATTCTGGTTATTTCTACTAGACATATTTCAATGAGCAACCACAAAATATCTCAGTAAGATTATAATTATTTAAAACAGTGATTTAATAATAGATAATAAGTTTTGAATGTTCTGATTCAATTCAATATTACTGATATTGAATAATAAACACAATATATTTATGACTTTGTTTCTCTTCATAACACCTATTTAAAAAGCGTTGAACGACTTTTTGCATTCTTACAGAGGATGACAATTAATTTATCAATTGATTTATTAAAACTTCATGCAAATTTACTGTCAAAACAAAAAAAATACTCCGGTTTATCAACCCCTTTTGCTATAGGACCAACTCTAACAGCGAGTTGATTCCATAGTAAAAGTTGTTTGCGTTAATGAGAACATTCATCCCCTGAAAGTGCCAATAAATATTAAAAGCCACCCTGTACTGTGACATCCAGTCTTCCATTCCTCTAGTATTCTTCTAATTTGAAACCACTCCGATGTCAACATACTAATTCTACCTCACAACCGCACAATTTTATTCGTACAAAAAGAAAATCTCCATGTCGTATTCTGGCTTCCTCTAAAACCCTGTGTTTTCCTTGCAGGAGAACTTAGAGGTCGCCAGGATACGACAGAAAAGCAGGCCGTCACCAATTCTACTACCGAAGACTACGACATTGCTATCGCGCAATCTACTAGCAGACCCACTCTCACAGCTAAAGACAAAAGGAATATCATGAGAAATAACGTACTACAGGTCCTTACAAAGTCGAACGTCATGCCTTTCCGCTGGCTTAAAAGTTCATACAGGTGTTTCTACTGCTACGATATCTTCCAAGAGGCCTCCGAATTGAAAAGTCATCAAGAAGTTCACACCGGCGACGCGATCAAAGCGCAAGCTATGAAAAATTATTGGGAGCCAGTAGTCTATATAGATGTATCGAATCTATCCTGCATTCTTTGTCCGGAGAAAATAAACGATTTATACGATTTAATTGACCATTTAATAGCGATGCACGGGGTTGAGTATAACAAAGATGTGGGGATATGTATGGTGGCTTTTAAACTCGATAATTTCAATGTAAGCTGTCTCGCATGCGGGGCGAATTTCTACACATTTGGCCCCTTACTCCATCACACTAACAAGGACCACAAAGGAACGTCAGCCATACTTTGCGATGTCTGCGGCCAACATTTCAAAGATGCAAACTTACTGCGTCTTCACGTGAAATCGATTCATGAAAACGCACTATATCTGTGCACTGAATGTGGCGAAAAATTTGACTCAAAGTCGAAACTAAAAACGCATCAGAAAAACAGCCATGACATGGAAAAAAAATATAAGTGCGCAGACTGTTCTGAAGTATTCCAGAGTCATTATAAGAGGTCTAGGCACATGGCTGCTGAGCATAAGAATCGACAAGAAATCAAATGCCCCCATTGTCCGAAGACCTTTGTCTTTAGGAGCATGATGATGACACATTTAAGGGACTCCCATCTGAAATTCCGTAACCATATTTGTGGAGTATGTGGCTGGAAGGCTTTTAACAGCAATCGCTTGAAGAACCACATGTATAAACACAGTGGAGAGAAGAATTTCAAGTGTGATGCCTGTGACAAGGCCTTTACTACTAAGAAGATTATGAAGGCTCATTTCGCTAGAATGCATAAGAATCCTCATCCTTCTATCATGCAATACGATAATCCGTATATTGGACAAGTTTAACCTTTTGAACGCCATTGTATTACATGACAAGCAAGCGTAGAGATGTGTCCCTCACTCATGAGGTGCCTCGTTTGAGGTACTCGTGATCGCAAATTGAAAGAGTTACTCGAATTTCAACATTGAACCACCTCCCTCGTTCACGCGTCCTCACTTAAAAATTTACATTGACATTATTGACGCGAGTACTCGCGAATGAGTATTGAGTGATTGAGTGAGCTGACTTAGTGGGCGAAAAAAAATGAACCGATTTATTTCATAATCGTACAGAATTTATAGAATGAGTAAGATGAGGTCTCGAAATTTTGAAAACACAGAAAACAATATGATTTTGGTACGTTTAGAACGTTAACTATGAACTCTAAAAACATTGGCATTAGATTGGTAATCAAGTGTCATTGATTCGTATATTTTGGCGGTAAAAATTTATGAGCGAGAGAAAATTATGTGTGTGAGGGAGTGAGGTGAATTCGCCGACGTACGACTCCTCGCCTCAAATGAGGGGTACCTCATGAGGACCTCGCGAAGTAAAATGAGGTACTCCCTCAACCTCATATAAAAATGATGAGTTACCCATCACTAAGCAAGCGCCTGGCCGCCAAAAAGTACGGTGAATTCGTGGCTTGGTGGTGGGGGTACGCTGATGCGTTTATACTCTGACGTTCAAAAGGTTAAATGATTGTCTGATGGTCTGAAAGTATTTTTTAGAATTTAATTTATAGTGGTAAGAGTAACAGATCTCAGCGTATTTTTTGGATTATGTACAGTCCGATCTCATACGTTTGGTGGTAGAGGAAATAACGATTTAATGTAAATTTCTACGGCACTGTGTGTGTGTGCTGTAAACAGAAGAAAAAACATCTTTCAATTCTACTGGGTAGAAAAAATATAATTCTATTTAGTACGTCCGTTAGTTTTAAAAAAAAATTGAAATCTGTTTTTTTTTTGCCTAAAGCGCATCAAAAAGTTCAAGAGAGGAGGATGGTGACGTCACGGCGCGGCGCTAGTAAAAATTGTACCATCGTAGTGACGTCACGCGAGTTTTCAACGCAAAGTATCTTCGTAATTTTTTGTTTACGTAAAAAAGAAAAAATACGTGTCCAATATTTTTTGGAAATCTATCTGACGGACTTTTTAGATTTTTACAGTAGAATACCCTATTAAACGAAAACAAATCTTGGATGATCTGACTGATATAGTTTTATAAATTGATTTTGTTCTGATTTTTTGTAGTATTGTACCTTTGGTAGGCGTACGAGGGGCTAAAGCCAATTGGCAGAAGTCTCGCTAACTAATTATTATATTTTTATCTTGTGAGCATAAATACCTAGGTACATATGGGCAAGTTTTATTGATCTTATTATTCACTATTATTGATGTTATCATATATTTAACTTATTAAACGTGCAATATATATAATTCGCATCGCAATATTGTTCGTGCTTATGCATGAAAATCGTAATATGATTTTAACATCACATATTTAATTGTAAGTACTCATATAAAATAAGTGCACTCGAATGTTTAGTACAAAAGAGAGAACAGGCGTCCTCTGGGTAAGCTCGCTCCATCGTCGTCTTCGTCTCTGTCATCTATGACCTAGACTAGAGTCAAGAGCAATCCCATAATATATTTTTTTTAAAAGCGATACTTTTCTTAAGAAAACTCTTTTGTAATCTACTAGCTTCTGTCTGCCAGTGGCAATGCTCGCGTGAAAGCAGGAATTTTCGAAAAAAAAAAACTATATCTTTCTCCAAGCAAGGTCTTACCTATCTCTGTACCAAATTCCATCAAAATCGGTTATTTTTCGTTTAATCGTTAATTGGTTTAGACGTGAAAGTGTAACAGGCATACAGTGAAAGTAACTTCTAACGTATTTATAATAATATTAGTAGGGAAGCAGGAGATTAGTAGGGATTTGCTGGAGAGAGTAAATTTTCTGCAAACCTAGAAAGTATTTTATGCAATAATGTAACTAAATATAAACACTCTTTTTGATATGATTTATCAATTCTCCCTTTCGCAGTTCATCGACGTACATATTGTATTTAAGAATAGTTTGTAGTGACATCAAATAAATAATACACGAATCTCATCTTGAAACTGTATTTTATTTCATACTAGTGGTCCCGGCGAACTTGGTACCGCCTCATACTTAACCATAGATAACATTACGTTTAGCTGTCAGTTGCGTTTTGTTATACCATTTTTAACAAATGAACGGCTAGACTGATATTATATGTTTTGACTGAAAAATGTTCGTTTTTCTGTTTGTTGCGTTTTGTAATAAAATGAGACAAAAACGGGTTAACTAACACGACTTTCTTTTATATATATAGATACAAACTTCGTACTGGCATGACATGATCATGTTCTTCTAGCTCTATACAGATATACGGATATGAGGTCATTATTACAAAAAACTGGATTACTTATAACGTCATAATTAATCTATGAGATTTCAAATAGGACATTTTTCAGGAGTTAAAAAATACTTGGAAATACCAATGTGGTGTATTTACATAATATGTTTGAAACTTATGTTTCTATCCTTGTTCTATTAAAAACTATTTACCTCCAAACGCAAGCGTCCCAGAACAAGCATATAAAATAAGAGAAGGTATGCAATTCAACACTCTGAAGAAAATTTTCTCTTTCAGGGATTGCCACCCCTCAAGGGACTCGTGATAAAACAGAAAAAAAAAATGATGAGACAGAGGATATTCCTGAAATTGAACCATTGCAGGATGCAGATACGAATTATTCTAAAGGGGAAACAGAAAAATCGTATGGAGTACTAGAAACACAAAAGATTTTGAGAGAAAATGTAACTCAAATCCTTGAAAGGTCCACACTAATGCCGTTCAGATGGCTCAAAAACGCATACAGGTGCTTTTACTGCTACGAAATCTTTCTTCAGCCCAAAGATTTAAAAGAACACCAAGAAATCCACAAGAATGAGGAAATCCCCAAGAAAATGAAATCATTTTTGGATCCTGCTGTAAACGTCGATATTTCGCGAATCTCATGCAAACTCTGTCCGGAAAAAATTGACGATTTAAACTCTCTAGTAGATCATTTGATTGAAACACATGGAATAGCTTTCAATAAAGATATAGGGATATGCATGAGCCCTTACGTGCTAAACGATATCAATGTGTCCTGTGCCATATGCCAAGGGGTCTACCACACTTTTGGCCGACTACTTTTCCACACGAATAAATACCACAGCACTCCTTTGGATGTACTGTGTGATTTCTGTGGGAGTCATTTCACGACTAATCAACGGCTGAAGGAACATATAAGCAATAAACACGACCATAAGACTGTCAAATGCAGATTCTGTGACGAAAAAATGGTTCCGACGAAGATACGAACCCATATGCAGAGAGTGCACGGTAAAAAGTACAAATGTTTCGTTTGTACTGAAGTTTTTGAAACGCATTACAAGCGGACTGCACATATGATGGACGTGCACAAGAATAGAGAAAAAGTTAAATGTCCGCAGTGTCCATTACAGTTTGTATTTCAAAGTGCTATGATGAGACATTTAAGAAGATCACATATGCTTGAGAAGAACGCAGTTTGCGGTGTTTGTGGGTGGCAATGTTTTGAAATTAGTAGGCTTCAAACGCACATGTTGAAACACAGCAATGAAAGGACATTCTGCTGCAGTGATTGTGAGAAAGCTTTTAAAACGAAAAAGGGCTTGAAGAGACACTGTGAAACTATACATGTGGCAGTTAAACGGAATCTGCTGCCGCCCAAATTTTCCATATAGACAAGAATCTGAGACTTTGCCCATGTTACAGTCGGAAACGTTCCCTAAGGAACGCCACTGTTTTCATATAATAGGAATCTTTTATCTATTCGACAAAGACACAAATACATAGCAATATAAGTAGAAGAATAATAATACAATAAAATTGCGGTACGTGCCTAGACCAATCTAACACATGCTCTAGCATTGTGCCAAGTTTCATCTAAATCCGTTCAGCCTTTTCCTGAGGCGTGTTTGATTAAATAACATGCAATTTTTCACATTTATTATGTAAGGTAGAATATTTTTTAAGCACCTATACCATACCTCCGTATAAAGCTATAAAAATTAGGTACCTACACTTACTACCTAAATATATTATTACTAAAACTCTGTAAATTTAATTATTAAAGATTTAAATTAAATTTTTATTCATCTTTTATTTAACACTTTCGGTGACTAGACTCAACATATGGGTGCAACAATAATTTTGTTTGTGTGCCCACAACTCGGTATCCGGGGCACCGTTACCTATATGTAGCGACGACTCGTGGGCACACGAAAAAATTATTGTTCGACCCATATGCTGAGTTCTGGGCACCGAAACTTTCTTTAGATCTTTCAGTAAATCATTTATTTAATTATTTAGAAAGAATAGGTTACTTACTCCATCGTCGACCACATCATCGCTTACCATCAGGAGAGATAATGATTGAAGTCGAGCCTATGCATAATAAAAAAAAACCGGCCTAGTGCTAGTCGGACTCTATACCATTATTTATAAAAACGGCAAAAAAACACGTTTGTTGTACAGTGTGAGATACAGCCTGGTGACAGACGTACAGACGGACGGACAGCGGTCTTAGTAATAGGGTCCCGTTTTACCCTTTGGGTACAAAACGCTAAAAAGTAGAAGGTAGTATATTCGATTAGTTTTTTCAAATAAGCTGTTATAAGAGTAGGAGAAATATCAAAGAAACGGTGGATGGTCTGTGTAACGATTAACAGAAGTATAGAAGAAAGATACATGTTGCCCACCCCAAATAAATTAGGGCAAGTAATTCATGATGAGGCCCAGTTTAGTTCATCACCAGATAGTAATATTTCTTTTTCTATGCCAAAAAGATGTATTCCTATTGATTGTTGATTGTATAGACCAGCGTCACATTTAGTGGGTCGCAACCCGGTACCGGGCCATCAAAATAAAATACCGGGTCGCAGCATTTCCGCACTGTTTTAAAAATAGCACTAAATATCCGATACCGAAATATTAGAAAACATTTATAATAGTAATATAAACATACTTCTAATAACAAAAATGTGTATTATTTTACTTGATGTAACCATCGGGGGTTTTAAAAGTATTGACTGGGTCACGAAGGGGCAGTGAGTAAATTACCGGGCCATGACAGAACATTAGGAAACACTGGTATAGACTTTAAAAGTGACTTTGACCTCTGACTTTGTTAGGAAACGAGGACCACTCACCATATCTCGTTTAAATTGACGTATAAAAGTGTAATTTAAAATACTTAAGGAACCATTTAACTACTACTATTTAAACTATACTACTATAATTATTACTATTACTAAATAAATATTTTTACTTATTCTTATTTCTTTTTATCATATACTTATTTCAATTGCCGCTAAATCAACAAATAATAAACATGGAATTAAAGAAACATGATATTTACGGTTTATGGTACGGACGGAACCCTTCGTGGGCGAGTCCGACTCGCACTTTGCCGGATTTCCGGCTACTTTATAGCAAAATAATACGTTACATTTTTGAACACAAGTGTACAGCCAGTGCCACCTTATGTATCTGCATGGTTATTTCTCGTTTCCAGCCGCGAAGGAGAATGAAAACTCCACTCCCTGCCTCGACGAGGAAGCCGAAAGAACCTGCGAACTCTTCGTGCAGATACTACAAAATTCTACAGCGTTACCATTCAGAGCTATCAACAACATATACAAGTGTTTCTACTGTCGTAGAAGCTACCACTTACCTTCACAACTGAAGGAACACACGCTAGAAAACCACACGAACGAAGATCTAAGAAAAATCGTCTACGAAAATTTAACAAACGCCACTTTGAAATTGGACATCTCGGAGTTACAGTGCAAAATTTGTCTGGACCATTTTGAGGATACCATGCCATTCATCACGCATCTTCAATCACACGAAGTGAAAGTAGACAAGGATTTGATGACTCAGTTTCTAAGCTTCAAACTATCCGATGAGGGAATTAGTTGCTACACTTGCAAAAAGGAGTTACGATATTTCTCCTCCCTTTTCGGACACGCTCAAAGAGCTCTGAAGGACAGAACATTATCTTGTGAAATATGCAACCTAACCTTCTGTACTAGGAACAGTCTAGCTAGACACATAGGCAAAGAACACAAGACGACCAATTTCGACTGTGACGTATGCGGCAAGAAATTCTACTCAAACTACAGTAAAAACCATCACAAAAGACGAGTACACGAAGTAGAGAAAAGAACATGTCCGGTCTGCTTCGAACTACTCGGCAGTGCTTACCAAAAAAGTACTCATTTAGCTAAAACTCATAATATTTGGACCAGGGAGTTTAAATGTGATACGTGCCAAAGAACCTTTCTGAAGAAGAATGAGTTGTCAAAACATATTCGACGTGAACATTTGAAAGAGAAAAATATGACTTGTGAGGTGTGTGGACATAGCTTTTTTGATAATCATTCGCTTGAGGATCATCGGATTAAACATGAGAATACTCGGGCTTTTGAATGCCATTATTGTAGCAAAACATTCTCGAGAAAGAAAGCCAAAGACGTTCATGAGAGGATTCATACGAATGATAGAAGGTGTGTTTGTAAGGAGTGTGGACAAGCGTTCGTGCAGTACGCTAGTTTGCACTGGCATAAGCGAATGTGTCATAGCCAGAAGTCTAAAGAAGGGACTGGTTTGTCTGCAGAAGGACCTATGTCCGATAAAGGGGACGAATAAGTATGAGAGTCTCGGAGTCTCACTTCTTATTCGTTCCGATTTCTTACAAGCCAAAAAATATATATCAAAGACTTTTATCATACATTTTGGATAGGTACTGTAAGGCTGAAATGTATAGGTCAAATTAAATTATTTAGCAAAACAAAACCCCGCCTGTCGGGCAACCTGACGAAATTGAGTTTAGTTTTTTTGTTCGCATAACTACAAAATGTAGGGAGTTCCATATTATTTTTTTATTTAAGTTAATTTTTGGATAGATCGTAGTTTGCGGATATAGTAAAGCCTGAAAAAATTTTTTATCGATTCATTATCCCGATCGATTCATTTTGTCTGAGAAGTTTCGCTGATCAATTTAATTAGACCCTGGTGGAACTGGCACAAATTTATTTATTTAAAATACTTACTTGATTTAGAAGTTATAAATGAACAAACCATTTTTTTAGATCATAAAAACAATTTCTACTTGAATATAGCTGTAAGCTTGTCATAATGACGTATAGTTTTTAACACGTATAATAACCGTATAAAGTCAACCTTTTGGTTAAAAAGACTAAACTGTGTGTCTGGGCAGACAGAAGTGTAAAGCGCAAAATGAAGCTACCCGAAACTGTCAAATTTTCCCAATCAACCTTGAACCTAATGCTATAGCGATAAAGTTGAAAAACTATTAAAGAAATTTGACAGATTGTTGTAGCTTAACGTCGGAAAGGTACAATCTATCGCATGCGGCAATACTCAGAGTATGAGAATGTATGGCGCCGTTTCGGAGGTCTGCGACAGACGCGCGCGGCTGTCTTCGGAAGCGGTGCCATACATTTTCATACGCTGACTATTGTCGCATCAACCGCGCGCGACAGACGCACGCGGCTGCTATCGGCCGCGATGCCGGAATTGTATCTTTAGGGACTTGATGTACAGACGTCAACACATCAAGCTACCCGAAACTGTCAAATTTTCCCAATCAACCTTGAACCTAAAGCTTTAGCGATAAAGTTGAAAATCTAGTAAAGAAATTTGACAGATTGTCGTAGCTTAACGTGCTGGCGTCTGTACAAAGTGGACAAGGCGCTGATAAGATAAAATGTATGTCGTCAAAGGAACGAAATGCGAGCGCGCGGACATAGCCATACATTTCTATCAAAGCGCCCTGTCGCGTGTCTGGAGCACTTTGTATATAAAGATTTATAGCTCTTGTGTGCCATGGTCCATGTCCCATTGGGGCTAGATTTTTGCTAAGTAGGGTAACTACTTAAAATGAGTGTCGAAGTCTTCTTTTTCTAAGTATTCTATAAGAATAACTGTTTTGTAAGTTTCTCATGACTGGTGCATAATAAACGAGACATTGTGATCAACTTTTGGTTTTATTCCATTTAATACCAAGACTCCTTCGTGCCTCGGAAAGCACGTTAAGGGGATCCGTAGTGGTGGCCCGCAAAATTCAAATATTCTTGTGATTTTGCAATTTGCAGGACAATGTCCAGTTGTAACTTGATCAAAATATGATCTGCGACAGTAACATCATCATCGGCGCGCCGGCACCAGCCGGGGATTACGGAAGTCGCATTCGTTCCCGCGATCCCCGGCGTAGGTGGGAGATGGAACACCGGGGTGGTTTTAGTCAGTAAGAGTCTGACAGACCCCTCCGCCCGCCCCAGGGCGGAGAACATCCATAAGGATTTCCCCCGACATAAAAAAGGACCAACGGCTTAACGTGCTTTCCGAGGCACGGGCGTATCTTACCACCAACTTCCAAACTCCGGGCTGTCACTGAGAAATTCCTAATGGAAAAGCTAAATAACACTCGCGCGCTACAATATAAGTTAGTCCTATTGCGAACATTTGCTGTGAACCACCATTGAACCTTATAACCATAGTATTAAGTCGAAAAGTGGTTCACCGCAAATGTCCGCGATGGTACACAATACTCTTCAAAACTTTTTAAGAAAAAAGCCAATTCGAAATTCCGCATGCTGTTTATTACAAACCAATCAACAAGGTGATAGCAAGGTCAATTGCCCAGGGTGTGCTGGGCGTACCAACATTGAAGTGTCACCACCCCCGGACGCATTTTAATACACCTGGAAATATCACAGAGGACATCTAACGGGATTATTCTCTCATTTCAGAACAAATATTGGAAGAAAATGAGAAACTCGCTGAACAGAGACGAAGAGACCAACTCGCGACAATACTGACCCTCATCATACAAAACTCAACCATACTGCCATTTAGATGGTACATGAGCAAATACAACTGCTTTTACTGCCGCTCAGTCTTCGTACAGAGCTCAGAGCTTAGAGATCACGCGGAGACTAAACACAAGCAGGTCGAAATCGAAGAATTCATTATAAGAACGCTATGCAAAGCAAGCAGGACAAAGCTCGACATCTCAAATATTTGGTGCACGACCTGTGCAGACCAATTCGATACGTTCCAAGAATATCTGGAGCATCTATCAGAGCGTCATGCGCTTAGTATAGACAGAGAAGCCACCCAATTCTTCGACTGCTTCCATCTAGCTGATGACGGAATGTCCTGCATAGAATGCGGACAGTACTTCCGATTTTTCGGACCTCTGCTCTCACATACGTACAAATATCACGTCGAGAAGATTGTTTGCGATATCTGTGGTCAAGGATTCCATGGAAAACTTAACGTACTGTACCATATAAAGCATTTTCACGGCATCAAGTCTTGTAAACATTGCAATGAAGTATTCCCAACACAATACGCCCTCAGGAAGCATGTAGAAAACGTTCATCGGACTGACAAGCTTAAATGCCCGATGTGCCCCGAAATACTAGCAAATCGTTACTTCAAGAAGCGTCACATGGCCTTGGTCCACGATTGCAAAAGCGTGCAGTTGGTCTGCGAATTCTGTTCCAAGATCTTTACGAGGAATAACAAATATATCCAGCATAAGCTTAGAGTACATGACAAGGAGAAGAATTTTACCTGTGATGTCTGTGGACGCAAGACATTTAGTGCTGAATGTTTGAAGAAACATATGGTGGTTCACAGTGAAGAACGTCCTTTCAAATGCGAGATGTGTGGCGTGACGTTTAGGAGGAGGAAGAATATGACTGATCACTTGAAGAGGCATACAACTCCTGAGTGGGAGACACATAATTTAGAAAGTACAGTGTTGGGAGATTCTCAAGCTTCTGAATAAATGTTTTAAGGTTTTAATACCGCCATTTTGTTATCATATTGAAAAGTTCAGAAGCTAGGTGGTGAAATAAAGCGCAGTATACTTAAAATTGTGTTCAAAATTCTATGGCGGGAAAATAATTGCGAATGCCACAGATTGAAAATAACCGCCATATAAAACGAAAGCTCATTAATTTTAAGCACTTTAAATTTAAATAAATTAAAAATGGAACTTCCGAAATTACTACTGCTTATTTAATTTTAAGTATTAGTCATTTAATATTATATTCTATTTTTAAATATGGTCAAGAAATCGCAATAGTCGCTCGTTGAAGTCGTTCCGTGAATAGTCGCTTTTCGAAGTCGTTTCGTGGATGGGCGGGCCACCATCCGTTACATAGGAAGTCTCCTTCGTGCCTCGCAACGATCTTAGGCAGTCGTAACCAGACCTCACTTTAATTTCTCAGTAGCAAAATTTCTATTCAGCTCCGTCTCTCTGTCGCACCGGAATCTTGATGGTTTAAAGATGTCATAGTAGGGCCCCAGATATCAATAGGATATCGTCGACTTGAGGTATTTACTTACTGCCGATTTAACTAAAAGCTTAAGTCGTTGGGACTAGGTTCATTTTTATATGCAGGGCAAACGTTTGATTAAGTATATATTCAATGTGAATTGCATTTGCAGATGATGGTACCTTTAATCCTGGATGACAAAATATAAATTACTGAGTATTTTTCTAACACATACATAATATATTCGGATTTAAACATTATAAAAGTTAGAACTCTTGACTTATAAAATGACATCTACACTTCTACACTAACATAAAGATGAAAAATTTGTATTTTTGTGTGTGTATGTCTGTAATGAATAAACTCAAAAACTGCTGTGCCGATTTCAAAAATTCTTTCACCATTGGAAATCTACATTAAGTATCAGCGAGTAACATAGGCTATATTTATCCCCGTATTCCCACGGGAACGGGAACTACGCGAGTGAAACCGCGTGACGTCCGCTAGTAAAACATAATATTGTTGTTCCCGAAATCCTGAATAACTAAGTTGCCTTAACGCACAATTTCATAAAATTCGGTTCAGTAGTTCCAATAAGACGAGACTGCAAAAGTCTGAACACGTTTTTTTTTTCGTTTCAGAAAATTTTGTCACAACCCCGGAGGAACTTCGCAGAATATTCACGATTTTCATAGAGAATTCAACAATCATGCCCTTCAAGTGGTTCCGAAATCGCTACCGCTGTTACTACTGCGATGAAATCTTTCTCGACTGCTCCAAATTAAAAGAACACACCAAAACACATGACGAAATTAAAGTAAACCGGATTCTGAAAAAGATTGGCTGCCACAGCCGTATCAAATGGGATATCTCTGAAATATCCTGCAAGCTATGTCCCAAACCGATACACAGTTTCGATCATTATTTGAACCATCTATCTGAAGCTCACGATTTAGAAATTGATAGAGATGTCTTTGATAGGATTTACTACGTCTTTAGTCTGTCCGAGGATGGCATGGTCTGCATCGAATGCTGTGAAAGCTTCAAATTTTTCGGACCATTACTAAGACATGTCAACAAATTCCACAATAATGCTAGAAAATATATTTGTGATTACTGTGGCCTAGCCTTCTCGTTAAAAGGAACAATAACACATCATATAAAAAACGTGCATTCTGGTGTAACCACGACTTGCAAATATTGCGGTCTAATGTTCCCAAGCAAGGCAAGTTTAACGAATCATTGCAGGAAATCGCATAAAACGGGGAAATTCGTATGTGATTTATGTCCTGAAACGTTCGAAAGTAGATATTTGAGACGAAACCATATTGCTTTAGACCATAACGATACAAGTTTGCAGTTTCCCTGCGAGAAATGTTCTAAAATATTTACTCGTAGAAGCACGCTATTGAAGCATGTATCCGTAGTGCATTTAAAGGAGAAATTCACGACTTGTCATCTTTGTGGGCACAAAGGGTACGATCTGCAGGCTTTGCAACGTCATATGAATACGCACGATCCTGACAAGAATTTCAAGTGTCCGCATTGTGGTCAGAAGTTTAAAATGAGGAAGACTTTAGTTGCTCATATAAGCAAGCACAAAGAGACGGAGGAGCAGTATATCCTTGGGTGATTAAACTAAACTAGGTTCGATTCTCCAGTCAGTCAGTCACTTTGTTTTTGGGATATCCTTACCCTTTTGAACGCCATTGTTACGTATACATGACAAGCAAGCGCGTGCCCTGTACGTCAAACGTCACAAAAATGTGACAAAAAGTATGGCGAATTTGTGGCTTGGCGTCGGGGGCACGCCGATGCGTTTATGCTCTGGCGTTCAAAAGGTTAAATAAGCTAGCGAGACTTCGTGATTTTGTGAACTTGATCTTAAAGTTGGCCCTGTAGATGGCCCACTTGTACAAACCAGAGTTACCTTGTAACGTTAGTCATTTAACTTCGTGTTAGCAATTAACTTTGAGTTAGAAGAAAACTGGTTTACGCAAGTGGTCCCTAACCTTTTGAACGCCATTGTCACATAATGTGACAAACGAAAGCCCTATACGTCAAACGTCACAAATAATTAGGTATGTGACAAAAAATACGGCGAATTGGTTTAGGCGCAAAAGGCCTAATTCTCAAAATGGCAACAGAGTCGCAAAAGGACTAGTTCTCAAAATGGCTAATTCTCTAAAAGCCTAATTCTCAAAATGGCAAATTCTCTAAAAGCCTAATTCTCAGAATGGCCAGTTCTCTAAAAACCTAATTCTCAAAATGGCCAATTCTCTAAAAGCCTAATTCTCAAAATGGCACATTTTCTACACTTGGGAGAATTCTTATAAATAAAAGTTTTCTAAATATATTTTATACATATGATGTATCATTGTCTTAGTATAATTTATTTCATCGTATGTATGGAACGGGGAACCCTATTTAAAAAGTCGCTACAGGATAAAAACATCAACTAAAACAATCATCTAAATCGGTTTAGCGGTTTACACATGAAGAGGTAACGGTTACCTATCATAAGTTCGAAAAATATTTGACCGAATTTCATTTCACCTAAAATTTTTGAACTATTATCATTTCGCTTTTTTTTACTTCAACGAAGTCACGTCTGCCACTGTATCAGTTGATCCATTATTAATTCGTTTTTTTTCGTTACTCCAACGTTTCATTTGGTCGAAAAACTTTTTACCAAAGTTACACTTAGCCGAAATAACATTTGTTCGAAGTATAATGTTTCCAAACATTCATTATACCACTGTTTTAATTATTAAATTGTAATGGCACTTAATAAAACAGTTGATTATGAACAAAAGTGGTTTTAAGTGGTCCCAGTAAGTAGCATGCAAACAAGGATGCTTGCTTCAAGCATGCAGGGTGCAAGCAAGAATGCAGCGTGAAAACAGCATGCAACATGCAACCAGGCATGCAACATGCAACATGGCTAGCATTGTTTCTGTCATGGCTCCGGCGCTGCGGGCTTTGGGCGGCCCCACGCGAGCTTATCATCGCAGATGGTTTTAACGCTCACCACCGCAGCTTCGGCTTGCTACAGCCTCAGCCGCGGCGGCGGGCCTTCAAACCACCTGCTCCTCAGCTCGCGGGCCGCCCCACCCCTCCGTGCCTACGCGGGCTTAAATTGCACTCTAGGGGTAGGGCAGCCAAGACTGCGTGAAGTCGGTTTTGCAGCGATTCGTTTCTGTCACTAAATTTTGTAGCACAACGTATTGACTTTTAATGACACTATTTTAATTTAATATTGAAAATGCCACCAAGTAACCGGCTATATATTTCTGATCAAATAATATGTCGTTAAAGGTTGTTTCGGTGTGGCGAAAATATGTCAAATAAATCATTTGGCAAATGAAAAAAGTTCAAAAGAGACTTCGGCCAATGTCAAAAAGTTATTTTGTAAATCGGCGAAATGTAGTTCGGTAAAATAAAACCTATGATATTTCCACACAATATTTACACATGATATTTCCATGATCTAAAAATATGTCAAAAAATGCATATAGCAAAATAGACATTGGTCAATAGATTTCGGTATAATGAAATTCGAAAAAAATAAATCGAAAAAGTGATCGGTTCCCAGAGGTAGCAGACAGACACACTTTCGCATTTATAATATAAGTATGGGTTATTTGTTAACCTTATTCATCATTAATACGCATCACACATAGCCTTTCTTATTTATCCAGGCCTTATTCCTAGTTCTTGAGGTCGGCACTGAAGAAGACATCCATTTTTTTTGTTAAATTGTGTTTATTAGTTTTTTATAATGTATAATGATAATAAATGTTTACCTGTCATTATGGATGATTACATTTGTATACTTTAATTTTATTCAGTTCACAGAGTATAACTGATGATTAAAATATCGATGTCATAACGCCAAACTATCAGTTTTGTTTGATCCTTTAATTAATGCTTTCAAAATGGTTTTTATAAGTCTTAAATTCTTTAATTTTGAAAATAATCAAAAGTGACAGGTATAACTTAAAATTGGCTTGATTTTTTCTGAACTGACACTTTTTATTCTTATCCATTACAAAATCTGACAATTTCAACTCACTGATTAATCTGTTATTTAAAAAAAATCTCAATTGTAGAAAATGTGCCATTTTGATAATTATCCAATTACAGAATTGGTCATTTTGAGAATTAGGCGTTTGGAGAATTGGCCATTTTGAGAATTAGGCTTTTAGAGAATTTGCCATTTTGAGAATTAGCCATTTTGAGAACTAGTCCTTTTGCGACTCTGTTGCCATTTTGAGAATTAGGCCTTTTGCGCCTAAACCGGCGAATTTGAGTCTTGGTATCGAGGGTTGACGCCGATGCGTTTATGCTCTGGCGTTCTAAAGCTTAAAAAATATAGAGAAACGCATTCAGCAATATATAAAATCACATGACTAGAATATTAGTTCTTATTTTTATTTTATAACTATTTATTTGTAGATACCCAAAGGTGGCAGATGAATCTCTTCACCTCTCGATTTTTTTATCGTTTCCCTATCACAATCATGTCTTTACTTAGTAGACAAATAGTTTTTAAGGTCATATACTAACAGTAGATACGTATATTAAATTATAATAAGAATAAAAACAATACTTAATCTATTTTAACGATGTTTGTTTTATTTAATCTCAAACTAGACTACTGTCTCTCCGTCAAAAATACAGGCTTCGTCTGGGTAAGCTCGCTCCATCGTCGACTTTGTCTCTGTCACCTATGACCTAGACTAGAGTCAAGAGCAAACTCATCTCAAATAAATAAAAATAAAAAATACGATTTGTCTCCGAACGACTGAATTATCTCGACCCTTAACGCAAGTAGGTAGGTATTTAAGATTATTCAAACAATTTCCCATTTATATTTGGACTTAATTTGACTAAATTTAACATCCTTGTTTCAGATGACGACGACACTGAAGAGAAGTTGGCAGAAAAGCAACGAAAAGACGACCTGACGAGGTTCCTCACCATTCTCATAGAAAACTCTTCGATCCTTCCGTTCAGATGGGCAGCAAACAAATACATGTGTTTCTACTGCTGTTGCGCCTTTGTCGACAGCGCTAACCTCAGAGAACACACCATGGAGGAACACAAAGGGGCAAATCTTAAAAGTATACTCAGAACCTTAGTAGGAAGCAGTCGAGTTAAGCTCGATACTTCAAAAATCATATGCAACAAATGCGATGAACAATTCCAAGTTTTCGACGAGCTTCTAACCCATTTACTTACAGCACACGAGTTTAAATTCAATAAAGAAATAGCTAGATGCATCTTCACTTTCAATTTGTCTGATAATGGAATGTCCTGTCATGAATGTGGACAAGAATTCAGATTCTTCGGGCCACTACTGAAGCATGCTCACAAATTCCATAATAAGTACAAGACATTTCTCTGCGAGATATGCGGGCAAGGCTTTGTTGCTCAGGCAAACGTGATCAGCCACATCAAAAACGTTCACTCGCTCTCCGGGCTCCACTGTCAAAAATGTGACAAAGTATTCAGAAATTACTACAATCTACAAACTCACTGCGAGAGAGTACACAGGACAGAAATGTTGAAATGTCCTAAATGTCCTGAGATACTGACGTCACAATACTTGAAGAAACGTCACTTAGCGATGGTGCACGACGTCAAAAAGCTTCAATTCAACTGTGACCAATGCGAGCAAGTTTACACGATGAAGAGTCGACTCGTTCAGCATAAGTTACGTACCCACTTGAAACAGAAAACGATCGCTTGCGAGATATGTGGCTTTAAAGTCTTCAACAACGATTTGTTGAAACGTCACATGGTTCGCCACGATGACTCCAGACCTTTCGAGTGTAAATTTTGTCAGAAGACGTTTCAGAGGAAGAAGACTTTGGATATTCATATAAGGATCCATACGAATGATAAGCGGTATGCGTGTAAGGAATGTGGCCGGGCTTTCGTTCAGGTGACGAGTTGGAAACTCCACATGAGGGTGCATCATGGCGCCGAAGGAGCCACTTGGCATTGATGGCAGTTTAGTAATAGTTTAGCTTCATCTTGTGTAAATATATCTAGTAAAAAGTTTATTCCTCAGTTATTACAGTGTTTTATTACTGACTGTCCCAGGCGGATGGTTATTTTTCGAGAGTATGTTTGCATGTATGTCTATTTCTTTGGCACGCACTGTAGCCAAAACATTTTAATAAATGAGGTATAACTCTGTCGCTTTATTTTTTGAACGCCAGAACACAAACGCATCGCCCGACGCCAAGTCACAAACTCGCCGTTTTTTTTGGCACTTATTTGTGACGTTTGGCGGACAGGGCACGCGCTTGCTTGTCATGTATACGTGACAATGGCGTTAAAAAGGTTACTCTTGAAGATCGGCCCGTGTAGCTCTTATTATTTCATTTATTCACGAGCTCCTATGATATAGCGGAATCTATGTAGGTATAGTAAAAACTAAAACAAATTATTTACTCCATATACATTTAATTATCACCTAAATCAAAATCAGTATTTACACTCGTTATTTACATCAATCTATACATATATTATTGCTATCGCACTCTATATTTATAATAATAAATATGTAATTAATCACATACTGCACAATTTTGCAAGTCTACCGCTTTTTTCAAATCAAAAACTCCGTAAAATTGTAATAAATCGTTCGATTATAAACTCTCGATATATTGTGAACAGAACATTTTAAATACAATAAATAACATCCAAATTCAATCACCAATTTATCCGTGACTTAATGAACAAAAAAAAATCTTATGTTTGAATTATATAAACCCGGTGACATTCATTATTCCAGATAATTTCAGTACATCGCCATCAACTCAAGTGTCGACTTTAGTTCAGTGTATTTTAATTTGATTTGTAAGTGACTGTATTTAAAAGTATGGGTTGCAATGAAATTTGAACATTGTTTTGTAAATTCTAAGTCATATAGTTTGTAGTTACAAAAAATTGATAATTATCTCGAATGGTGAATTGAAATATACATAGTTGAAAACCTTTACCGAAACACATATCTATAGGATCGAATTTAATTAATTATCTTTTCTTAGGTTTGTTACACGCAACACCACAACACGTGGGGCGGGCGCTAATTTGTATGAAAATTAAGAGTTTAATTCACACGGACCACATTTTGCCGTCATTATCGACTGCGTGTGTGATACTGATCACATCGCAACCACCAGCGATACATCGCAAACGCATCCACATTTTGTAAGTATCACAACGCAACCCCAAGAAGCCGCAGCGCCACTATTCAGTGTTGGGCGTAATTAATTTACTTTTGTAATTTAATTACCAAATTAATGAAAAGTAATTGAATTACTTTAATTAAAATTACATGTAATTGAAATTACTGTTATTCAATTACATAAGTCACAAGTAATTCTAATTACATTAATTTGTAATTCAAATTACCCAATTACTTTTTACGGGGTAATATTGCGGGTAACATACAAAACCACCTAAATTGTGCGGTTGTTCGCTTGCTGCGCGCATGCAGCACAACACGCGTACAAATAGCATTGGATAGAACGAGACTATCAGAGGAAAACTTTAAATACTGCAACGCTTTGGCAGCCCAATACCTAGAAAGCGTCAATGAGAGATTTCAAGAGATTTTTGATTTGTTTACGTCTAGGGGCAGTAAGGCAGTAATTGCAACTATTTCTTATCCTCGATTTAAGGATAAGTGGCTTACTGTTATTGAGCAGCAGTACCATCGCAGAATAAAAAATATGTTTAAACAACAAATAGCCCTAGAAACTGAAATCCAAGAGGAAACTGCAAGAGAATCTGCGAGCACAAGCTCAAAGAATGATGATGATTCGTATTTTGTTTTCGAAACAGATTCTTCTGAAGGCGAATTGACTGAATCACTCCGTTCGACAAGACCTGAAATTCTTATGTCCAAGTACCTAGCTGATCCGGATAAAGACACTTCAATGCTAAACAGACATCCTGAGATTAAGCAGGTGTTTCTTAAGTATAATACATTAATGCCGTCATCAGGCCCTGTTGAGAGATTATTCTCATATGCTACAATGATTAATTTACCAAAATCTCACAAACTTTCTGATCAAATGTTTGAACAAAGAGTAGTGTTAAAGTCTAATTTAAAGTAAATCACTTTTTTTTTTAAATAAATAAACACATTTGGTGAATCATTCATCGTTTTATTTAACTTACTACCTCAACTGTAAAAGGAATTATATACATATGTAATTGAGTAATTACAAATAACAATTACAATACTAATTGTAATTGTTAGTTGAAATACTTTTCAAAAATTTCAAGTAATTTGTAATTGAAGTCGCCAATTACAATTTGTAATTGTTAATTTGTAGTTAAATACATTTTGCCCAACACTGCCACTATTGCTTGCACACTTACACTAAGGCAGATATAACACTGGCGATTTTCAAAGCGATGCGAGTGCAAAACGAGCTCGCAGCGAGTTCGCAACGAACATGCCACGAAAACGCGGCGGGCGCGCAGCCGTACAAAATGGCGTCGAAAGTGCTATTCGCGGCGAGCTCGCTGCGCATTCGCCTCGCTTTGGACTCGCTTGCAAATCGCCAGTGTGATAAGGCCCTTAGGTTGCATGCGCGTGCAGTAGGCTACAGTAAGGGTAGGCCTTCAGTATCGTGATTTCAACCCTGAATAATGTGGCGTTTTTTTTTTACTACCTACCCTTACTGTAGCCTACTGCACGCGCATGGTAGGTTGGTACCGTGTGAAACGTCTTTACGTGATCGGTATCGTTATTAACCTTTTGAACGCCAGAGCATAAACGCATCGGTGTGCCCCCGACGCCAAACCACAAATTCGCCGTTTTTTGGCGGCTCTAGCCGACGGTGGCGTGTTTGCACTTTTTCATACGTCGGCTATACTGCCGTGCTTGTGATATATACAGTAAGTGCCTTTTGAGAAAAAGGCGTTCATAATAAGTAGGTACGTTTGCCTTGCGCAAGTGTCTTACTGTACCTAATTATGCTGAAGCTTATTTGATTTTCTATGCCACATTTTAAAATTTGAAATACACAGAAATGTAGATCCCAACTGTCTCTTTCCAAATATGTACTTCACTAAATATAGATGTCACCGGAAAATGACAAACGCCGTAAGATTGTAAAATATCGCGTGAAATTGTAAACTATTTTCTCTAAATAAGACACGGAGTAATTGGAAACTTGAATTTGGATGGGATTTATTGCATGGAAAACTTTTTTTTATAATAGATCGAGAATTTATGGTCTAATCAAGATTTATTACAATCTTACGGAGTCTGCAATTTTCCGGTAACATGCGACAAAAATGTGACTTACTGTAATTATCATAAGCGCGGCAGTATAGCCGACCGTGGCGGTCAAAAGGTTTAAGTAATGACTTTTAAACAAAGAAAACATCTTAACTTCGAGTTACCACAGCTGACCCCAGGGTCAATGACTGGTAATATTGTATGCCAGACACAAGACAACTAGCATAACTAATTAACTACACAAAACTCACAAACTATTCACATTAAATCTGGAAGCTCTCCTTTGAAAGACAGAAATAATTAAATGTATTTAGCACATGAAACACGCACGGTGCATAGAAATAACAGTCATGCATGGCCGGACATTGTATATTAAAATGGTATAAGTACCAAAGATTAAGCTTGTGTCCCATTGCTGCACTAAAAAGGTTCATTTTAGCGATATCTATACTTAAATACTTAATATAATAAAGCTGAAGAGTTTGTTTGAACGCACTCATATCAACTCGGAAAGGGATTGTCATCGTATCGCCTTTATCGCCGTATTGCCCCGAGGCGAGACGATTACTTACGAGGCGAGTGTGCATTGCAGTAGGGAGCTTCATACAAAGAATACTGCACGGCTCGAGTTGATACGGTGACGATCGTTTTCCGAGTTGATATGTGTGCTATGTATTACCTTTAGTTTTTAAGGTAAGATGTTGACAGAATAGGCCGCTGGAGGCACTACGACACAAGTCAGAACACAGTAATATGATTCCAGCTTTATTTTTAGCCTCAAGGCTTAATAATATTGTTAGCAATCTAAAAATGACGTTATCATCACAAACGTAAATTTTATTATTTACATTAATTTATAAACGAAATACTTTTACAATTCACGATTAAAATTATAAAAATATGAATGTTATGTAATTTTGAGGAATTCTGGGGAGTAACAAGAATAGACTTCAAGAGGAGATACAAGAGTATTCGTTGTGGACCCCACAACGAATACAAAGTGGAGACGACTACACGACAATAAATTAAAATACTGGCAATACTAGTTCATACGAATATGTTGTCTTTTATCACAGATTTGATGTCACTAACTGCAACAGACTGCTTGGAATATTTCGTCAGAATATTAGTCACTCCTTCACTAGTTTGACTTTTTGTGACGTTTTATGTAATTGGAAAGTTTTTTTTTAATTTCGGTGACAGGATTTATAATAGTCTCAAAATATTCCTATAAACCAGTATTGTCAGTGTTTTTATTTATTCTCAACATTGTATATCCGTGATAGTTTTAAAGTAGCTCCAACAGCCGCGGCGCGGTGTTGGCTGACCCTAATGATGCCCGGTATCTGGGGTAGTCTTAACCGGAGTTTATTTACCCATTTTATAAATATGGTTGGCCAAAATCCAGCTACGGATCATCAGACACCGAGCATGATATAATTTACTATCTAAATAAATAAATTAGAATAATTAACGTATTTTTACAATAAACTATTTTTTTATATAAGTAACAGGGATGAGAAACGGTTTATGGTAGGCGCTACATAAATTATCAATAAATTAAATTAACCTTTCTTTCTCTAATATCTCTTCGTCGGCACCCGAAAAATAAATTATGAATCGTTTTTATTATATTTATTTATAATTATTTTTTTTTTTTTTTGTTTTTTATCTATAGACATCGATTCCGGACAGCTTTATGTTTAAATGGAGGTTGGCCAATGACCGCTATTGCAAATTTATATGGCGCCTACCATAGTACTGTGCGATTTAAATAAGAATAGAAAATATATTATTATATAATATTAATTCAAAATGAAAACAAAGTTTGTGGTCAGAACAGGTCTGGGTTTACTGGGATCTGGAATCATAATTTAATTAAACTATTCTATTCGAGTGAGCATGAAGTGACCTGTCATTTCATCTATTTGTATGGATTGACAGCTCACTTCATATTCACTTCACCTAAGTTTACACGGTGAGATGTTTACAGAATCGCACTGCTGAATATGAGTATTTCACATTGAGAACCTGTTACATGCACTCCTTATGATAGGTAGGATTCCTGGACAAAAAAAAAAGATTGGGCACGCAGTTTCTGCTGTTTCACATCATTTGTAGCTAAAAAGTGTTACTCTAGACGTGACGTCACGCAAAATTTTAAAGCACTATTGTCGTCGATATTTTATTTACGAGACAAAACAAAAAATGAGTCCAACTGTTTGGCTGTCTAACTGACGGAATAAATAGTTTGTTTTAGGAATCCATCCTATTTCTACAATATCTAACACCTTTAAACGAGCATTCTTGTATATATGAATACATATAATCTGAATCTCGGAAACGGCTCGAACGATTTTCATGAAATTTAGTTTGCAAGCGGTTTCGGGGGCGATAAATCGATCTAGCTAGGTTTCATTTATAGAGCCAAGCTCGGTCATCCAGGGCATTAATATAAATTAGGGACTTTTATCGATTTGTAAATTATGAAATTATAAAACAGCGACGGGAGCGACGTATTTTCGATTCTCTTCTGCCAAGCTCACAAAACACTTTTTGAAGTTACAACACATGTTCGTGGGCACTGTTACATTGCATAAATTAGTACTATATTAATTATTTCTTGTCCTCAGAAGGCCTTCTTACTCCGTTGCGGTAAGATGGAGTCCTTGGCGAAGCTGAAGAAGGACAGAAGGCTATACCTTTTTGATTTCCTAGATAGGTAGTCTGTTAAAACATTGCTGTCTCCTGGAAAAGAAAATGGGGGAGTTATTCCTTGCGGATCTGTGTTGTGGATTGACTACATATCAACGGCCAACTAGGCCGTTTTTCGGTACCACCAAAAAAACCGGACTCGCGCGCAAAGGGTTCCGTACTATAAACCGAAAAATAGAACTACATATTCTGTGAATATTTCAACCTATCACGATTCGTGAGGTACGCCCGCTGACAGACGGACGGACGGACGGCGGAGTCTTAGGGTGAGACACACACATATCCAATTGTCTGATCCGATTCGGGTTGCCAGATGCTAGATGTTTTATAACCGTACAAAAGTAAAAATTCACAAAATCCGTAATTCACATTTGAATGACTTCAGCATCATAGAAAATATATCATCATGTCTATAAACGAAAATTTTCATGCAATCTATCTAAAACAGTGACTATTTTCTAATATTGGCTCCCCTATAAAATTTCACAATTTCGTTTAGTAACGGTTTTACTTTAAAGGTGCGATATGTGTACCGAATTTGAACTGAATGGGTTCAGCAGGTTCGAAGAAAATTGGCTGTGATACATGGACAGACCGGCAGAGATGTACGAGACAAAAATTTGCCATTTTCGACTTTATTTTACAAACACAACGTTGACATTTGTTTGACACGGAAACCCGGCTTCAAACATACATATTATGAAACACTTACCTAGTAACAGTGGTTGCTTTTCCCCAGTAGTGGGCAAAACGTAGTCGTTTGCTGATAGGGACACGAATAAAGCGAAGGGTACGACCCACAGACATAGCGTGAAGTATGCTAACACCTGAAAATTAAACAAAACAATGCTTAAAACAAAATGCAATAGGAAAAAATCCTTGGACGTAAGGAGGTCAAAGAGCTCATCATAGTGAACAACTTTTCTTATTTGTGTTGGAATATTTGGCTGAGGGTCCGAGAGAGGGTCGGTCCGATGATCGCGTGATCGTACAAGGAGTGCTGCGAGAAGCGAGGCGTTGCCGCTCCGAGCTCCAATTTTGGTTATTTTCTATCTATCTATTGGGGTATGGTTTCCGCACTTAGTCCTGATGTTGGACCATTGTGCGTGGGCCATGGCGGCCGTCATTCCAACCAGCCGACCTCCCTCCAGAAGCAGATCAGTCCTCCTAAAGAGTTCAGGGTGTCTGTGAGTGAATTTGGTGTTCCTATCGTTTGTCTACGTATATCGGCGACGCCTGTGCACTCAAGGAGCACGTGCGACACCGTTTCCTCCTCCTCCATGCATGCTCTGCACAGAGGACTGTCTGTTATACCTAGTGTGTGGAAATGCTTATTCAGTGAGCAGTGTCCGGTGATGGTCCCCGCCACCATTCGCAGACTGCCCCTATCCAGTCGCAGAAGGCGCTTGGTGAGTTTAATGTTTAGGAGTGGTATAGCCTCCTTGGACTGCCTGCAGCCTGGTGCCGAGGCCCACCAGCGTTCTGCTTGTGTGTGGGTATGTTCTTGTAGCCACGTGCGTAGCTGGGTGAAAGGGAGTGGCACTATGGGTTCGGGTCCAACAGCCATCGTACCAGACCCCCTCCTGGCCAGTTCATCGGCCGCGTCGTTTCCTAGTGATCCGCTGTGACCTTTTATCCACTGCAGCGTCACAGTGTTGCGGTTTGTCACCGTGACGCGTGGTTATTTTCTAATATTTACTTTGTTTGAAAATTGTATGTGTTCAATTTACGAATTATTTTACCTAATGATGACTGTAAAGAGTACAGGAGCTAATGGCTAAATAATAACAGCCGCACGGGTCGATCTTCAAGGTTAAGCAACGCTTGCCGAGGTTGGTCTGTGGATGGCTGACCATCTTAACAGACCGAGACTCCTCTGTGCCTCGGAAAGGCCCGGAAAGCACGTTAAGCCGTTGGTCCCGATTGTCATTTGTAGATCTTTGGCAGTTGTTACGGATAGTCAGAAGCCAGATATTCTGACATCAGTCTTGCCAAGGAGCACCAGTGTTACCCAGTTAATGGGTTGTCGAGGTCTGGTAGGCAGCCGCTCCACGTAAAATACTGGTATTCAGCTGAATCTGGTTCGACTGGAAGCCGACCCCAATATAGTTGGGAAAAGATGATGATGATGACTGTAAAGAGTATTTATTATCGATTTATGTACAACAACCTAATACTATGCATGCATACACTTAAATAAAAAAAATAATTTACCCAATTATAATTTTTAATATGATTGCCCTTTTAAATTAATATCGCCTTTGTAGCGCCACGTTGTATAATTTCCGCCCGAGCGATGTCAGGGCGGGTCGTAAGTCATCATCTGCCTAGCCTTTCCCAACATTAGGGTCGGCTTCCAGTCAAACCAGATTCAGCTGAATACCAGTATTTTACGTGGACCCAGTAAAAAGAAAAAAAAACATACCTCCGAAAAACTATGATACACCGTTCCAAAGAACTTGAAAGCCAAATAATGATGAAGCACCAGGGTCAATATGGCTGTGATGAAGGGTATGCTGGTGACCCTGACCACTGGGAAGTCTCGAAGCAGGAGGCCGTGTAGGACCTGTTGGACGAGGCCTAGGGCGTTCAGTTGTAGCGGTATGTCTTCGAAGAGCTGGAGGCCTATGTGGATACAGGCTGTTACCTGAAAAGGAAGAATTTTTGATCAAGATATCTTTTATTTGTCCTGGTATGAGGCTGACGTTTCTGGAGTTTAATAAGATAATGCCTGTACTGTTGGGTGAGTTAAGGTTGAGTCACACATATTTTTTTTATTTTTTATTGGATGGGAAATCATCAAATGACTTCTTCCGCTCTGGGTGGAGCGGAAGGGCGTGTCAGACTCTTACTGACTAAAACCCACCAGTGTTCCTTCTAAAGCCCTTTGCGTTCCAGGGCCGCGGTGACACTTTCGAACAAATTCCGAAACCCTGGCAGGCTCTGGCCCTGGCGGGCCATCTTCTATGCTGACATCTCTGTGAGGCGCGCGTGAAACACAACGCGCCATCGACCCGGGCCTGGTGGTGATCGGACAGCGAGCCACCCAAAGATCGCCGTCCGCAGGCCCGCGCTAATATCGTTTAATGACTTGCCTAGCCAAGTAGCAGAACATAGGGCACGGGAGCTTAGGGCACCCCGACACGGATAGGCCTAACCTATCCGTGTCGGGGTGCCCTAAGCTTTCTTTAAACCCTGCAGACAGAAATAGGGAGTCCCGCGCAGCGGAGCTCCGTCGTCGAAGTTAAAATGTTGAAATTGATTGTTGATTGAATTTAGAATTCCCAAAATTAAATATTTCATACATTTTCGTAACACTGTGACCTATTCTATGAACGGCTTAGACGCGTTAGCTGGATGTCATTAAGGCCGCTGATTAAACGGCGCCGTTCACTGAGAAGGCTATGCAAGCAGCCAATTAAATGGCTGATAAAGCTAGTTCGCTGCGCCATATGCACTGATATATTTTTAGCACCTGTCGGACTGTCCGTCTTCGTCCTGGACACGGCACTGATATACTCATATCAACGTTTACAATAAATACCGGAGGTATTAAGTAGACACATTATGTGAGTTGTTTTAAGTATCTAGCTTCTGCCCGCATCTTTGCCTGCGTGATATAAGGGTTTTACTATCGCAAGAAAACGTACTAGTCAACGAACAAATAGACCTCGTTAACCTTTTGAACGCCAGAGCATAAACGCATCGACGTGCCCCCGACGCCAAGCCACAAATTCGCCGTACTTTTTGTCACAAATTTATGACGTTTGGCGTACAGGGCACGCGCTTGCTTGTCACGTATAGGTATGTTGCATTGGCGTTCAAGGTTAAACATTTTAGTTTACATAAGGTGATGAAATACTTACTATGACAGTCCATGTGATAATATATTTGGCCATTACTGTGTATTCTTCAACTAGTTCTGCCAAATAATATAAGCCGGCAGCTGAAAACAATTAATTATTGACTGTTCACAAGTTAAGAGTAATTTGTTTTATTTTATGGAAAGCACTGAATTGGTTGCGAACCCAGGTAGACCGGTGCAGATAAAAACTGGCGAAATGGGGCTTCATTGACCCGTCGGATACACAATGTGAGTGCGGTGCTCTTGCTCTGAACATGAGTCACACGTTGGAATGAGTCACTGACAGCCCACTCCGCAGAGAATGCATTGAGGAGGACGAGACAGCAGCACACCTGCTACTTAGCTGCACGGTAGTCACTGATTACAGGGCTAAGTGCCTCGGAAACCCAGGCTCCCACTGTGAGATAGTTGGTAACACCAAGGCTTTGCTGGCCTTCCTTGGGGAGCTGGGGTGAATCGAATGACACATTTGTCCCACCTGCACGCAAAATACGCGCTTAGTCGTGGAGTTGCGGAAACCAGCCCGAGTTAGATACATACATGGAGAGCTGGATCTGAGGGTTGTTTGAATGAGGATTTTAAAAACCTTAGACACTTATAAAAATCCCTTCCATATGACCTTTCACAAATATAGTTTGTTTATAAATTGTATTGGATATGGAAGAGCGGAGCCTCCCAATACAGGCATTACTTGCTTAAAGGGAGGCTCCAATCACTAATTCTGTTTGTGTTAGTTTGCTGAAGAAAATTTTTTATATTTTGATGACTCATGGACACCCTCCTAGTCTAAACGAAAACCATACACTTTTTGTATCTGATTAAAACAAATCTTAATTGTAAATTAATAATAATAATAATAATATCTTAGGACAACTCACACACGGTTGTTCAATCCCAAACTAGACAGAGCCTGTACTATGGCAACCAGACAACTGATAAACATACTTATATATTTCTAAATACATACATATTATAGACAAATTACACCCAGACAATTAATTTGTTATCTTGTTTGACCACAATCTCACTGGATGGTGAGAAATGGTAGTCAGTGATAGAGCATGCTCACCTAGAAGTAACCTATTCCCTAGACTTAAAGACCTCCAAGTTATTGCATCAGGAAACATAGACACCGGCAGGGAATTCTATTCCTTCGCTGTTCCAGTATTTCCAGAATGATTAGTGTGTCTTTTTATTTTTAAGATGCACTCTTTTTGCTTATGGCAGCATAAATATTAAGCCATGTCATGTTTATCTACAGTTTTCAGTAAGTTAAGTCAGTAAATTTTCAGTAGTTGTAACATAATATATTATTACTGATTCATTTAAGCCAAAAATAAACCTAATTTTTTAGCAACTACTTTATAAATAACCATTACTTTAATTAATTTACTTTGCCAATTTTTATTTTCTGGAATCCTGCCAGGTTTTCCTGTATAATACAGAAAAATATTCCTTTATGAGAATGCTGTTGCAGTTATTTCCTTAATTTCGTACTCCACGATAAGTTAAGAAATGTTGCAATATAATTTATCGGTCAAGGGACATTTCGAATTAATTGACAATGATAAGGCAAAATCTATTCGCGTTATTTTACTTATAAGAAATAGAAAACAGAAGAAGTGTTTTGTTACTATATTTTAACATTTTAACCATTACGAATCATATATGTTTTATGGTTAAAATGTTGGCTACAGGAAAAACATAGTTTTGTGTTCTTAAGCTTGAATTTTAACACATAAATTACGATTTTTTGAATAAACTAATTGAGTTACGGTTTTTTACTTAAATTGCGTGTATTGCTTACCAATAGCCAGTGTGATGAATATAGCTTGAACGGCTAGTGATAAAATACCTAATAGATATAGGAAAAACATGATTTTAAATTATTTTTCGCTTTTGTTTTGAATTTTCTTAACAAATTTTGAGGTTATACGCGTTGTCATTACAATGTTAATAACGTCAATGTCATTGTCAAAATAATGTTGTCATCGTAGGATTTAATTTTAGCAAAAGAAGTCTCACAATGAAATAGTAGAATACTGTGTCAATATTTGAAAGATTTGTGTTGAAATAATTTATTCATCATCATATGATCCACAGTTCACAGCTCGACCTAACTAAGTACCTTTTTGGAAACAGATTTTTCAATATTATTAGAAATAAACGAAAACCCAAATCTTCTTGCGAATATTTTATTTAAAATAAATGCGATCTGACATCAGCCCGATATTCAATACATAATGCTTATCTTAAAACTAGATAAATTAACTTTTTATCAGGCTAAGCAACATGAACCAGAGTCTCTGCGTAAAAATCGCCATGTTCGTTCTCAGCTTTGCAGCCATAGTATCCTGTATCTCCCTTCTTAGCGTTCTTGATGGTCAAAACACCATCTTTGTACGTGGCTCTATCACCGAGAGCTTTAGCGTTGTATGTCCAAGAAACCTTGGGCTTGGGCAGACCAGTTACTTGGCAGGGTATCGAGACATCTTGTCCTTCTTTCACGTTGACTTGCTTTTCAGATTTCTCGGAGAGTTTTGGTGCACCTGTAAAAGTAAACGATTAATAATAGGGGAAACAGTTCACGTTGAAGGTAAACTCATACACATCGTCATTGTTCTTTTGTCCTTGTAATACTTTGTTATTTTATTTTGTGACATTATATCGCACGTCATGTCTTGTTCTTCTATTTGTGTATCAGACTCTTTCGTTTTATAGGTTATGAAAAGAAATCGGGGTGATTGGGCAGCTTTTTTCACATAAACCACACACATCAATCCCAGAAACTTTTCTCTAGACAACCCTTAAAAGCGCCTGTAGAAATCTTATTGTAATAGATACTTGAACATATTACGTTCGTTCCTAAAAAAATCATATTACTATACTATAAATGCGAAAGTTTGGATAGATGTCTGTTACTCAATCATTCCAGAACGGCTGAACGGATCTGGATGTCATTTGGTACAGAGATAGATTATACCTAGTCTGGAATAAGATGTAGGCTACCTTTTATCCCGGAAGTATTTCCTTGGGATAATTTCCGCCATTCACGCGGGGAAAGTCGCTGGCACAAGCTAGTCATACAACTTAAGATACTCACTGACTACAGTCAGCTTCATGGTATGGGTCTGTTTCTGTCCAACTTCATTGTCGACCACGCATTTGTATTCGCCCTGGTCTTCGAGCAGCGTCTCTTTGATGAGCAGCCTCTTGCCACTGGTGCGGTTGTGGGAGGTCACCCTGTCTCCAGGCTTACCGTCAACAGCCTTGCCATCTTTGTACCAGCTCGGGAAACCAAGAGGGCTGTGGAAGGTTATTTTATATTTATTATAGCTAATTATTGTGTCCGTTGGGTGCAAGAAGCCCAGGACCGGTCGATGAATTAATGCTTTGCAGAAGCCTATATCCAGATGAGGACAACTTTCGACTGAAATGAAGATTATGATTTCTAACTGTGGGGAATTTAATAGGGAGTCTCTCTCTGGTTGAGTCGGATTACCGTTCCATCGGACTATAAGATTGAGTACTCCTGTGCTTGCGCACATCCGTCCCATCATGACGTACGCTTGCGCCGTCTTTGCACACGCAAAGCCACGTCATCTCCACAGGATGCAGACGCTCCAAAACCGTTTCCTGCGCAAAATCACGGGTGCCCCCTTCTACGTCCGAAATGAGACTCTACATGTAGATCTCAAATTGCCCACCATACAGCAGTTCATGAAACGCATAGCCAAACGTTTCTTCGACACTGCTGTAAAACACCGTAACCCCCTTATCGCATCGGCCGCCCGACGACTACCACTCTCCTCCAAAAGAGTCGCAAAGAGACCAGCACTCTTCGCAAACCACGACCGCCGTCCTTCCGCCCTCGCCGCCGAGGCCCGCCGCGACGTCCCCGTCAAAATCCGCCCCGACCCTTGCTCGAGCCAGCCCGCGCCACTGAGCCTGTAGTCTTAAATTCGCCCCTTAATAATAACTCCAGTTCGATCCAGCCCGTCCCTAGCTGTCCTCTCCCCAGCGACGCCCTAAGCCGAGGCCCGTACCCCACAGGGGGTGCCCTTAGCGTGTAGTCGCTTAGTTTGTAAGTTTTTTATAAGCCCTGGCTGGAGGCTTTAAAATTATATTAAGGCCACCACAGGCAAACCACTCATTAAAAAAAAAAAAGCTTGCGCACACACTTGTGCTCTATAATATCTCTCACGTCGATGGTCATTCCGCAATGCCTCCATGACGCAAATCTTTCCGGAAGATTATTTTAATTGAAATCTTCAGAAACGAATTAACTTGAAAAGGTATTTGAGCGGAATAACGACTCCATAGAGCGTCTACCGTCTAGTTGGGGACAGAAACGAATATATAATAGGCCATGCGGACGATCATCGATGAGGTGTACCGATCAAATCAACCTCCCTACTGAATGAAGGAGGCCTCATTAATTAATGTACCTATCTACCTACTATTACGTACCTTACCAATGTCATCATGATTCTGTGGTGAAAAAAGGATTTTGACAGCATTCAAAATTGACAGCTATCAATAATATAACAAGTAAACAAACCGTTATCGCGTAGAAAATACATTTTCTGGGAAAAGAATACTATTTTTGTTCTTTCGCCGGAATTATGTTAACTATGATAGTAACAGTGATAATTTGAAAAGTCCATAAATATGTACTAAAAAAATGTCTTGTAATTTTTTTTTTCTGGCAAGATTAATTCTAGTTAAGTTTTGGCTCAATTGCAAAGTATGCTAGGGCAAATTAATTAGCGCACAAAATACCAGTAACTATAAGATTCACTAATGATCATTACATTTCGAGATACAGGGCAATAAAAATAGGAATATAGCTCTGATACTTCTGTAGGTACCTACTAAATCTGTGTGTATGGTTTAATGCTAAAAAGATTACCCATGTTTTTATGCTCTAGAGAGCGTCTTATAGACCTTTCGTACAAAACGGTTATTATCATAATAAACATATATCCGGGTAACGCACTAAACTATAGAATCTTTCGCAGACCAACCTCTAATTACACACTGTATTGGCATACTTTAAAAGGTATAAAAAAGTCGTTAAATTTCCCTCAACTTAGGTTTGTCGCCGTAAGATTATAAAATAACATTGTACTTCATTCTAGCCGGACTTGGAAGAAACATGTCACATCTGTGCCCCATGTAAAATACAAGATGTACATTCGTTTGAAAAGCCAATGTCCCGGTGTTGCCACATGCAAAAACTACGTGGCAAATGACCCTACACCTTGGAGCCAATGCCAGAAAATGAAACGCTTTTTGTTAGGTTTATTTCAGATGTGTTACAGTTAGCTACTGCCATGACTTATGTCGTTGTAATTATTTTGGTGTTAAATGCTTTAATAAGATTATTACATTCTGATGATGGAAATTATAATTAAAGACGATTGTTCTGATAGATAATAGTCATCTTTTTCGTGTTGCTGGCATGACAGTAACTTAGATTTGAATGGCCTACTGTCCACGACGTCGTTGGTGGCAGCGCATAGCTCGATTTGGCTGCAGGTTATGGGACACAGAGGGCAGGATAGGAGGTGGAGCATAGTTTGAGGCTCGGCTCCACATCCACACTATGCTGTTGCTGATCCGTCAATGTGGCCTATATTTGCGAGGTTGGAGTTACACCTCACTACTTAACTTTTGAGGCAGTTCCGGAACACCCAAATGGACCATAGAAGGTTAGGTTAATAATAATGAAGTTGATTATTATTCAGACGTGCGAGACCACAATTACATCGCTCCGCTTCCATACTAATCTATAGTAGCTAAAAGTAAGGGAGCATAAACAAAAATAATGAAAAAAACTCACGTTCCTCCATAAATACAGTAGATCATGGTAACATCACCAGCTTTGGCCATCATATCGTTGCTCACGTACTGAGGCACCAATTCCCCATTTTTCGGGTTCTTGTCCTGGACAAGAGCCTTCAAGAAGTGCTCAGCCAGCACCACATCTTCACCCGATGCAGGAGTTTGAGCAAAGCAGACGTATTTGAAGTTAGGGTTGACGTCAGACTCCGTAACATTGGAGAACCAGAGAGTACCGTCAGGAGATAGAGTGATTCTTCGGCTTAAGAACTCCTCGATGATGGTGGGATCAGAACGGAGCTGAGTCTTCCAAACGATCTTAGGTTTAGGATAGGATTCTGGGATAGGACACTCAAGTTTGTAGGGCTTGCCTTCTACGGGCGTATGCTCTTGGGTCTTGACTTGTGGGGCATTGATGAATGCCTTCTTCAGGCTGATTTGGCGGGTGCTGGCTGTGCCTGCAGGGGTCTCAACAAAGCACTGGTATTTGCCTTCGTCTTGAGGTTGAGGGTTGAAGAACATGATGCTTCCCTCGCCAGGGCGTTGGGCGATGTGTCCAGCTTTCTCCCAGTCGAAAGGCTGGCCATTTTTGTACCAAGTGTATCTGGAAGAGTGGTAAATATACTTATAACTTTTAGGTCACGAAAAGACGATGTTTTCCTCAATGGGGTAAACAGAGGTGCGAGTGTTTGAACGTACTCGTTCGCGTTAACGTAAACGTTCACTTAGGTATGTCAATTTGTGTAGAAAAAAAGGTTTTCCGTTTTTGTCGCCAGACGGCGCTTATCAAATTAATGTTTACGTTAACACAATCGCACAAACGTAATTTTATTTTAATTTATTTATTAAGGGATAATAAACAACTACAACATATATACCTAACACATAATTTTAACAAACTTACAGTAGTAATGTTGCAGTCCACTGCATTATCCGCAGATAAAACATGTTTAAAGATCAGTGTTTGGCACTAAACGATCATTACCAAAATTATCAAACATTTTGAAATAAATAAAATAAGTACTATAAAGCTAACTATAGTTACAAAACCAAATCAGATCAGAGACATTAAATTGTGCAATAAATAAATAATAATAGTACTTAGAATTACAATTTTGATAAAAGTAGACAACTTCAATGCAATAAATCAATAATAATAAGATTGGAATTATGATAATTTTTTCATAACATTAGTTTTAAATTTATTTTTTGAGCATGCAAATAAATCAATATCAATGAAATTTGAATTTTGAATTAAATCGCAATAAAAAATCGCATCAAGTCCACAAAGGTGTAGTTCGTAGGTCCCATCCTATTTTCGGATGGAAGGTGAACATAATGTAATTTTCTAGGTACACTGTGGGCCTTGATTAAAAAAAAATATATTGTGTTATAACCACTATCTGATCCTGATGGTAAGCAATAGATTCTAATTATATGTAATCAAAGGAAAACCTACACCGTGACCTCAGCATAACCCCTAAGTTTTTATAAGTCCTGCCTGGAGGCTGTAATATCCATTAAGGCCTCCACGACGACAACCTCCTAGGGTGACCGTCGATAGGCCACTCAAAATATAAGCATAAAACCCCGAACCCCTCGCTCAGCCCGTCGCGTTTGCAACTACTAAACCTTGAAAGCAATCCATTTAACGGTTTCCAAATGAGATACTGAATAATTGATCTCCGTCATTCGATGAAAAGGAAATAAAATATATTTTCCTCAATAACCTTCTAAACAAACGTATGGTAATTCTTTGTGGTTTCTCACGGTAGATTTTTATGAGGAAATCTTTAAGAGTTTCCTTAAAATGATTCAGTTTACTTACGTTCAGTAAATCACCTGAGTGGCTAAGGAAACAATAAGATTGTTATTGTTTATATCATATTTAGGTAATTTTGTTTTCCTTTCATATAATGGCAAGGCAATATCACGCCTGTTATGTGCCGAGGGGGCAGTCGATTCTAAACTCACTTGACATCCTTCTCCCGACCTTCGGTGGCGCACTCCAGCAGGACCGTGGAGTAGTTATCAGCCTTGAACAGCACCTCGGCCGGCTGGTCCTTCAGCACTGGCAGTTTGGGGCCATCCTCTTTTTGGACAGGGTGGGAGGCGCCTGTGGGAATGACGAAATACTAAATGATTTAAAAGGAAGTTAAGAAAGTAAGAATGAAAAAACAGTCCATCAGGTATATACCTAGACATATATATATAATATAAGTTCGTGCTCGTTTCTACGTACCTACTGACTGTACGAATGCTCGCTTTGTAACATGTTACGTTACGCCCCGTAACACGGGTCAGTAGGGTACCTTTACAATGAACTGTTTTAATTGTAACCGACTTTAAAAATTGATTATTTATTAAATTTTATATAGGTATTAAGTTTTTATATCTTGATTCGTTTTATATAAAGTTCTAAGTATATAAAATATCATGATTAGTGTTGCCAGACTTGGGGCGTTTGTTCACTTATTCGTATCTATTCGTTTCGTATTCCTGATTATTTGTATTGTTTGATTAGATAGGTACATTTATCATTTATATGTCGCAGTCGCAGAAAAGTCACTAAACGATATTCAACCAAAGAAGTCCCTTAAATCGACGCAGTTAAATGAAAAGGCTACTTACTAAAGCTATGTGGCTGCGACATAAGTATATATAATCACAAATATTTCGGCAACCAAATACGAGTGACACTAACACTCTTAGAAAAAGTTTTTTATAATCGATATATTTTATGTTTTGGGCAAATAAATGGGTAAACTATTCAGTTCAAGTTATGGATAAAAACACACTAGGGAAGTAGGTATAGCTACTTACATAAAGCTAGGTACGCAGCCAATACAAACAAAAGAAAACAATTAGTAAGGCAATTTAATATAAATTATATAGATGGTGGTGCATTTCATAGTATTCTAGCTTCACCAAGTTCGGATGCAGCTAGAATGCTATACACCTTTAAGTTTAACTAAAACGTTAATTGTAATTCTTAATTAGGATAAGATAGTAGTATAAGGTACGATGGGATTGTCATCGTCATTTTTATGTTCAAAAATCCCTTAGAATCAATAAAGATATATAAAAAAAAGTTATGGAAAAAAACACACTAGGGAAGTATGCTACTTACATAAAACTAGGTACGCAGCCAATAATAACAAATAACTCTTCATATTGTGTGCCATGATATCTGAAAATAAATATAAATGTGTAAATATACAACTTTATATATAAGTTGAGACCTGTAATAAATTACCAACATTCGACCCCATTATAAGCCGCTATTGGAATTCATAATTTGAGGTTTAAATATCGACTTTAGTAACATGTATTTTAAGTCGATTTTTAAGTGACCGTTTGTATTAAAAATACCCTAAAAGTATTAGTTTCAATGGAATTTAAACTGTGACAGAGTTACTTGTTCTAAATATGATAATTTTCTAGAATACTTATCATCTACCTAGCCTTTTCCCAACTATATTGGGTTCGGCTTCCAATCAAACCGGATTCAGCTGAATACCAGCATTTTACGTGGAGCGACTGCCTACCAGACCTCCACAACTCACTAACTGGGTAACACGGTACTCCTTGGCAAGAATTTTCTAGAATACTGAATTAAAATATTTGTGAAGGGAACCGCTAACGTAACGTAACTTTAGCACCTGTAAATTGGCCGTCGGCCCAAGCTAGCAGGTATGTGTCCGTTCAAAGTACATACTAACACATGTTACTCAGAAAATAAGTTTTGTTATTGGGGGCTCTGGAATCTTTGTATGACAGGTTAGTCTACGGTTAGTCTACGGTTAGTCTACGAAGCTACGGACGTAGCAGGCGGGAAGCCGGATTTTTAGGAAAACTTCGTAGTACTACAAACTACGGCGTAGCAGCACGTAGCGTTAGCTTGCCTCCCTAGCGACTACGCTTTCTGTAGTAGACGGCCCGATTGGCGCAGTGGTTGAGCGATTATCTGAAGCGCTGTGTATCGCAAGTTCGATTCCCGCATAGGACGAATATTTATGTGGTCTACAGATTTAATTTTTAAAGATATTTTAACAAAAAAGTTTCTTAATTTGCTAATGATGGGACTTTTAAATCTGGAAATTGTTTTTACCAGTCGGATTTCTAAAGTTATTTTTGTATACGGGAACGGGATTAGCACGTACGAAGTCGCGTGCAAAAGCTACCTAATAAAATATTTGTCAAAGAAAAGAGAACCGCATTCAAAAAGACACGAGCTCCATAGTGAAAAATAATATAACTTTAATTTCAGACGTCGGTGTTAGTATCGAGGAACACTGACTTCCGTTAAAGTTATATTATTTTAAATTTTGAGATCGTGTTTTTTCTACTAAAATAAATATTATTTTCAAAATAATAACAAAAGTTTGTACTTACCTCTTTCGCAGCTTGTCGAGGAGTAAACTACGACAGTACAAGGCAATGTACCAGTTTATATATCAGACAAAAATGATTCAGTTATTTTGCATACAACTTTGCGATCAGAAGATCCACTTTGCACAAAATTGTTGGACCTTTGCTGGGTACATTTATGGTGTTTCTTATTTTTTTAAGAACCGCCATTTTTTTATTTATTCTGAGGATCCTTGTTTAATGTAACAACCTAATAGCGAGTGAGACAGACTTATTCTGTTATTCTCTGGGTGAATTCACAAGGAATGCTTTGTTTGTAATTAGTTATAAGTAACAATTAAGTATTAATTAAGGCGCATTTACCGCATTGGTTTATCTGTAATGGTAGAAATATGTTGATAAATAAAAAAATAAATTAAAAAAAAATGTTTTACCAGCTTTTCACAAGCTTTAATGTAACACTGTTCGTATGTCACGTGTGTTTGTGAGTAAGTTGTCCTTTAAAATTTGCAAACTATTTTTCGACCATTGATTGGTATCCGATTGAGCTGAAATCTTGTATACACCTTTTAGTTCTGGTGACAATACAATGTGTAATACTCAATATTGTAATAATTTCAATATGGACGCCGATCCAAGATGGCGGATTACATATTTTTTCTTAATCCCCATAATATGGGTCAATGGCGAGACTACCTAGACGGCTACTGCAAGGGCTGGTTCGAGGTATTGAGGAAAGACCTGGAAGGATTTGGGGGTCTTTGCCCAGGAGGAGGGCAGTATAGGCTAAATGAAAAAAGATCTTGAATAAATTGTTTTAGGTGTGTACCTACTAGAATAATTGTGAAATTGTTTTTGATTTTCAGCTAAAATCACGCATGAAAATTATTATAACAATTGCAGGTGAACTCAGAAATAGATATGCAATTACTAAGATTTGACTGAAGAAGATGACTAAAACAAGGACAAAAGAACAACGTAGCATACGTCGCACTTGTATTCCATAATATCTACTTATATGGGAACCTAAAGAGTCGAAAATTCCAAGTGCCATTGAAACATCCAAATTGACTCGATCGGAACCCTCGGTGTGGGCTTTGACTCGCTTTAAATCCGGTTTTTAATACTTTTTTGTAGGAAAAGCGTAATAGTTGGTTTTCTGTACTTTCTTGCCTTGCGGCGTGTTGTTGCAAAGTGCGGCGCATTCTCGGCTGATAACCTGTGTCATGAGTACCTACCGCCTCGGGACTTTACTGTCACCGGCATAATTCCTCGTATTCCATCATAATATTTACTACGAGTAAAAGAGAGTTTCTTTCTTTGCACAACACTGGTGAGCGAGGTCGTCTGGATAATGGTACTAGGCCTCATATAGGTAAGATGGACGGATGTCCTGCGACCTAATAAATATAGGGACCCGTATTTTTCATCAATAAAGTGCATTTAAAATAAAATGATTATTGATTGTGATTTTTTTTTTTAACTTTATGTAAGTTATAGTAGTACATAGGCGGACTTCTAATTCCTCTCCTCCATCGACCATCGCTTCCTGTGAAAATGTTAAACTTATTTTTTAAGGCTGCAATCCGGTAGAAATACTCCATTTTACTATTATTAATTCTAATGCAATTAATGCAATAACATCACCCATTATTCAATAATATCCCCTAGAAATTTTACATCACTTTAGGGTTTATTTAGAATATCTATAATATAGAAAATGGTTTATTAATGTGAAGTTTCGGCCATTAAATAGAGAAAGAACAAAAGAGTTTCCGTTGTTTTATTTCTTTGTGTGTGTTTATTTCTTTGTGCCGTGGAAGGCTCCACGGCACATTAAAGGATTTAAAGGTTTAAAAAGCCTTGGACTGGCTTGTTATTGTCAGGAGAATGTTCTTATGAAAAAAAAAAATACATTCGGGCGAAGCCGGGGCGTACCACTAGTCGGTAATAATGTCTCGATTGAATTTCGGTCACGAATCTCATTAAATCCCTCGCTGCATTCAGGATTCTCCAAACTCGAAACTCCCTTGCGACGCTCGGGTGTTAACTCTGGAATATTTCATTGCGTGCGGGATTCAATATGACTCCCGTGGCATAAGACACTGCTGTATCCCCTCTGAGCATAATCAACTAGTATTTTTATGTCAGGGAGTGAGCCTGTTGCCATCAACCGTGTACGTACAAATCCGACGAGAACGAGGATCGACGATGACGACGTGATGTGACGTCTTCATTATTAATCATTCACATTTATTTTCCGGCTAAGCGGCTTCGCCCGGATGATACTCCCAAGATGAAATAAGGTATTTTACTGAAAAAATCTAATTAGTCCGTCAGATAGATTTCCAAAAAATATTGGACAAGTATTTTTTTATTTTTTCATGTAAACAAAAAATTACGAAGATACAGTGCGTTGAAAACTTGCGTGACGTCACTACGAAAATGTTTACTATTTTTACTCACCAGCCGTCTCTTGAATTTTGATGCACTTTAACTTTTTTTTTGCGATTTGAAATGGCAATAAATACGTGTCCAATATTTCTTGAGAATCTGACGGACGGACGAAATAGAAATATATTTTTTCAACCTAGTTGAATACCCTGCTGTTGTGGCCTTTATCCTATTCCAGGACATGTCCTACTCGTGTGCAAGTTTCATCCATCCGTTCAGCCATTAGAACATGAAGAGGTGACAAACGGACAGGCAGAAAGATTTGCTTTCACATTTATGGATTTATTTGGGGTACGCAACATGTCTCCTTCTACCATAATTCTCTGTTAGTCGCCACAGTTGTCACCCCTGTTCTAGAAATAACAATTTTCACACTGTTCATGTGTCGTTTCTTTGTCCTCCCATACTCTTGTTACCATCACATTCACGTCAGGATGTTATGTAGATCAGCGGGGGATTCCGGTCAACTCCACGAAGAAGCGAAGCACGTTCCATAGCGTTATTGGTGATGATGGTAAGCAGAATTCGTACGGATTTCTTGATTGTAGTAAAAGTGGTATTAGGTTTTTTCATTAGGGACTTCTCGAAGTTGGTCAAGAAGTTGGCGGTGTGACATCCCCGTGCTGTAAATCCTCACGTTGAACACTTAGGCAAAGCAAACACGAAGTGAACTGCAGTGCGATTCTGTCAAAATCTCACTGTGAACACCCAGGTGTACCTAGTGAGCATGAAGTGAACTGTCAATCCATACAATAAAGATGGATTGACAGTTCACTTCAAGCCCACCTAAATGATTACAATGAGATTGTAACAGAATAGCACTACTGTAAGCTCAAAGAAAAAGAAAGTTCACTTCAACTAAGTTGATACGGTGAGATGTTTACAAAATAACACTACAGTCTTTCCCTCAGTTCGTGGCTAAAGAAACAGCCGTCCGGGTGGAGCAAGGTTAAGCAACGTTTGCTAAAGTTGGTTTGTGGATGGATGACCATCTTAACATACCTGGTTTCCTCCGTGCCTTGGAAAGCACGTTAAGCCGCTGGTCCCGGCTGTCATTTGTAGATCTTTTGTCAAAAGTCAGTCAATTTGACTCCAGTCTTGCCAAGGAGTACCGTGTTACCCAGTTAATGGGTTGTGGAGGTCTGGTAGGCAACCGCTCCTCATAAAACACTGGTACTCAGCTGAATCCGGTTTGACTGGAAGCTGACCCTAATATAGTTGGGAAAAGGCTAGGCAGATGAGTTTTTCCTTAGCTCATTCGTCTCTCACTATTATAGAAGGGGGTCATCAGGTAATATAGAACCTACCTAATGTTGCATGTATACGTGTCGGGATTAACAAAGAGTACCCACTACCCGTCTAGGTATTTGAATCATAGTTCAGAGTCTTAAAGCAAAGATTTTCCTCAATAACTCAGTTCTTTACCATCAAAATAACCAAAACGATTGCAATATGTTCACCTACAGTTTTTATGGTTCCGTACCAGAAAAGGAAAAATCGGACCTTATACATAGGATCACTTTGTTGTTCGCCTGTATGTCTGACAAGACACTTAATCTCGAGAACGCGTGGAGGTATCGAGTTGAAATTAAAACCATATACTATCTAGTCTGCAGTCCCTGCTGTGAAAAAATCAAACTTCTAAGTTAACGTAAAAAAAGATACGGCCGTTTATGCCGCAAAAACGTATAGGTATTTCGACACTCTCTAGGGAATCAAAATTTATAGGGTACTTCCCGTTGACCTAGATTCATGAAATTTGGCAAGAAGATAGATCTTAGAGTACAAGTACGGGAAAAAATCAGAAAATTGGGAATTCACAGTTTTATCATACAATAAATCATTTTGTACGATTACAAACTTATATTTTCTGTTGAAGAATTGACCGTCACGTATATTGATGTATGGGATTTTTTACCAACAAAGTTAAGTTTGTCCTTCGATTTCACCTGCTATATATTGCTTTCATAGTTTATAAACTTCCGCAGGTCTCGGGTTTTAATTGTCATGATTCCATTATGATTCCGGGATTTTAGAGGAGGTATTATCAACTCTATGTTACTTACTTCCACGAACATTGGGTAAATATAGTCTACCTATTCCGATCTCTGGTAGCCCTTCAAAGCTCTATATTTAGCCGAAACTACTGGGATTAAGAGCATACAATTTTGTACAAGTTTTCCTTTATGATGTACCTAGGCGAGCCCTAAGGGATATCTGGTAATTGAACCTTCAAGCCTTCCACCGCGAGCGGAGCGGACCCATTATTATTAGTAAAATTGTAAAAAAAAAACAAATAGTGTACCTACCTGTACCTGTTTAATAAATAATAATAAAAAAATTAATGACTTCTTTTACCTCGTAAGAAAAAATTGCTCACATGAAATGACTCAGCGGGCAAAAAGAGTCAAATGAGCTGGCGGTAGGAATCAGACGACTAAACTGAATAAACTCTTTGTTGGTGGAAATACAAATCTGTTTCATGATAACGAAGTCCGCTCCGCTAAGCCATTTCCAGCTCATTACTCTTTCGCGGTGGAATCCGGGCTTTAAAGTGGTGAAAAAGCGAAAATTGTTTGTGCTGAATCTGTGCAGACGTAGTCGCGGCTGAAGTACTAGTAAGTTAAATAGTAGGTCTATTCCGTCAACAACCGTGTAAACTTAGGTGGAATGAGCGTGAAGTGAACTGTCATTCCATCTCGATTGTGTGGATTGACAGCTCGCTTCATGTTCACTTCACTTAAGGTTACCTACACTACACAAGACAAACGCAAGCACATTAATTACCCGAAACTGTCAAATTTTCCCAATCAACCTTGAACCTAACATTTTAACGATAAAGTTAAAAATCTATTAAAGAAATTTGACAGATTGTTGTACATTTGATGATGTAGTCTACACCTACGTGAGAGTTTCACAGAATCGCACTGCAGGTAAACAGTCATGAACTCAGTAAATTGAACTGTGCAAACTGGTCTTGAGTTCAAGGCTAGCGAGAGTTAACTGGAAGTCTACTGTCCATAGGTTCTTACAAATAAATAAAATTTAAGTGTCGGTTTGTACCTACCTAATATCAAAATAACAGCTTTTACTAAATGTGTACCTACGATAATTACCTATTAAAAAACAAAAACGATTTAAATCTGACGCATTTTGTCTGTTGAGTGTTAATCTAATCGGCTAATCTCCAAAACGGCTGGACCGATTTTGACGGGATCACAGGAATTTCACTGGCGAATATCTGATGTTATAAGGAGACACTTTGGCTTCTTTTAGATACAAAAAGATTTAGGGTTCCGCTGTTAACAGACACGGGCGAAGTCGCAGGCAACAGCTGGTTAAAATCTGAGAATTGTTAAGGCGAGAGAAATTCGCAATATCTTTATTGCAGATGTATTTGCAAATGACTGCTTGACTCTTTGCGCCGCCATAAATGAATGGCCCACGCGTTTGAAGGCTCGCATTGAAAACAGGGCGGCCATTTTGAATTACTTATTTTTATCAATCAATCTAGATATTATAGCAGTTTTAATTTATGTACCTAAATGAAACATTGCTACAAAAATATTTTATATTTTAATTTGTCCCAAGACTTATAAACATACGAGGTAAGTATGTATAATGTTACCTACTTAAGATTCAAGGCAGATTTAAAATAAAGTCATGTCCCTACTTATATGGGCATCCATTTCAATGGACAAAAATAAATGCTGAATTAATTTCTAATCGATAACTGATATTGATGCATAGATTATTCTCTGCATTGTGACCTCTTACTTCATAGATCAACGGTATAATCTGGTTTTAATTGCTATAATGTCTATGACCTCAGCTTAGTGTAGGGTTGTTACACTACACAAGTGAGGAACTAGGGCCATCAAAATTAAACAAGAAGCAGTTAATCGTTATAACAGTACTAAAAACCACAGCTAACAAGACGACCATTCTCTACAAGCAGCACCCGTTCACGAGCATAACTCAAAGATCAGCCATTCCCCCCCCTCGCCGTATTTGAGATTAGGAAAAAAGTGTAGGTATCTATAGCGGCACCTATACTGCGATATACACATTAGAAAAAGAGCTGACGTCACACTCATCCCCGAAGTCAACTATCGGTTGGTCAGGCCACCAGACACCAAACCCATTTGGTCGGAGGATCCTCCCTTTTCAATGGAGGTTGCGGGACTCTACCTTTTACCCTTTGTGCAGCATGTCAACATCACTTCCTCAAGCTCTCGAGCAGCGAGTCATATAGCTAGACCAAATAACTTTGCATGTAGTTTTTTTTTGTTTGTTATTTACCTCATAACTCCGTCATCTACGAACCGATTTAAATTATTATTTTGGTGAAAGGATATACTTTCCGGTTGGTCCCATAGAATTTCATCAAAATCGGTTCTGTAGTTTGGTTTTTAAATCAAAATAGCTGGAAAAATATGCCATCCAAGTAAACCATAAAAATAAAGTAAAAAAAAAAACAAAAAGTTAATACTTAATAAAAAAATACTAAAAAAACTTTACAAAGTATAATATAACTTTAATTTCGGAAGTCGGTGTTCAAATACGAAGAAACAACCAGAACCACCGACTTCCGTAACTAAAGTTATTTTATAAAAGTTTTGTTTATAATTTTATTGTTCTCTTACCATTAAACCAAAACCAATAAACCAATATTTTTATTTGTAACATACAATAAACGATACTTACTTTTATTTGTTTTTTTTTTAATGTGAAACATCTATTTAGTTATTCATTTATTTATGCACACACAAAACACTTACGACGAGAAAAGAATAAATAATAGAAGAGCATAAAGGCCATGGCGCGCCTTGGCAGTAAATTCGACCAGTTTGCCGTCATAGTAAACGGCATGACGCTCTCTCATGCCGTATGCCCGCTCTACGGCAACACTCCCGACTCCCTTGTGTGCGCGCGCATTACTTAACACGCCGTTGCTTCTCTATCATCATCATATCAGCCGAAAGCCGGCCACTGCTGGACATAGGCCAAGGGGGGGTCTGCCATAATCGCCACGCTTGGCTGTTGCAATGAACAGAACCACAGATAATGCTGCTGCCCATTCTCTGGTGATTCCCTTAGTCGCCTCTTACGACACCCACGGGAAGTGATGGGATGGTGCTATTTTTTAAAGTGAAACTTTTATTACATCGTCTCAAATTTTTTGGTCTGTGTATCGCATGTCGCGTGACGGTCGGCCGCGGAGTAGGGATAAAGTGAAAGGCGCTCGTCAGAGCAGCCGAGGCCAATATGGCGGCGTCTATAGTTCCATCAGCTGACCGTGTAGTGTATAGACTATTACTCATTTGTGCCAGTGCTCTACGCTAATTTGTTTGTTTTTGGCAGTGTTTTTTTATACCCTTAATGGAATATTATTCCGAAAATTTTTAGTTAAATATCTATAATGTGAAAAAAAGTTTCACTTTTACCGTGGTTTCATAAAACCACACAATCCTTTTTTTTTACATCAGACACCATACAGAACATGCTTTTCTGTAGAAGCTGCTTACTATATCTATTCGGCTAAAGTATTCTTGTCACCGCTCGTACGCACGACGCTTATTTTTATTATTTTACTCCATATATTTTTTTTTTAATGTGAAAAGGTGGCAACCCTAACCGATCATACGGGCAGATATTCGTCACATACGGCACAACTACATAATTTACATATCCATTACAATTCATTACACTTGGGATTCACCGGCTCCAGACGACGAGGAAACTGCTATGTGTGTTCATTTTCCTTTTGTTTTGTTGTTACGACTCTGTTAAAGTCTAGGTCACGCTCGCTAGGGCGGAAAAGATGATGAAAATTGTGAGATAATTTTAGCGCATTTCTAGAGGCGAGCAGATTGAGTGATACACCATATTTTGGGAATTTAACATCTTGGGAATCCGTTGTTTTGGGAATGATGGTTTCAGAATGCCACCTATAAACCTAGATCAGTGGTTCCCAAACTGTGATCCGCTGACTACTAGTGGTCTGCAAGGGCCAAAATATGGTCCGCGAAAGGTTTGTTTTACGGTTTCAAAGAATAGCGACGCTACAAGTGTTGGCAACACTGGCACTGTTTACATTGCTCATCTATTTAAATTTTGAAATTTATTTTAAATATTTGTCTTAATGCTATAAATAGCAAATAAATCGTGACTAATAAGTATAATAATCAAGTGATAGTATTGGTGACAATTAGTGACAAGTGATTCAGAACATAAAAAACAATTTTTGTGAACTTAGCAGTTGACGTGAGTAACGCTCTAAAAACAATATACTCAGTTTTAATAACATTATAGTGACATTGACGCAAAACATTGACAGTAATTAATGTGGTTAAAGTTCTATTTAAATAATTTCGAGAGAATTAATCAAAAAAGAAAAACCGTTTTTATAAAGACATTTAACTTGAACTTTGCACCGGACTCCTAGCTCCAAGTGGGGAATAGAAGGACTAAAATATACTACTACTACCGCCATTACAGAGCCAAGTGGTGAATAGTCGAACTAAAAGCAGTGTTACCATCCCTAACATAGACAATTTTGACACGAACCAAAACAGGCAACTACCGCCACTCGGTGCCCTAGTGGCGAATAGAGGAACTAAAAACAGTGTGACCATAGACAAAGTAACAAAAAACAGTGCGACTACGATCATTCACATAATAAACAAAGGGTGGTGAGTAGCGGAACTAAAATAGTGTTGCCAAAGGAAATAACTATGGATGACAACATAACTTACCGTAATATTAAATTATGCAGATCGAGTTCACTGTGTGATATAACTGCGGACAACTCAGCCCTTTTTGACACAACCATGATGAGCTTGCCAAACACCTCTTTGAATACCAGTCAGACAATTATTGATCTACAGGAGAAAATTAAACAACTGTCTAAAGAATTACAAAGTGCCCATCAGGAAATAGAGAATCTAAACTCTGAAAACTTTCGACTTAAGACTGATGTACAAAAATATATTAAGATAGTAAATGCATACAAAGATGTAAAAACTACTGAAATAAAAACTTTTACTCCTCTCTCAACACGAAAAAGAATAACTAAACAAAATAAACTAACGCCTATGACAAAAAATAACGAATCTATTACAATTACACCAAAAATATTACACGGCGAACAAACAGAAAGCACACAAGATATATCTGCAGAGGTTATCGAAAATACAAATACACCTGGAATCAGCAAGAAAGCAGTCATGCAAATAAACTCGTCCATTGACAACCACACCATTGAAACCAACATTATTACTGAAGCTCTACAGCAAAGCATCGACACGCACCTTTCGCTAAGTACAAGTTTAACAGGCAGGGAAAATAAACATGAAACTGAAGCACATATAAGTACACTCNCATGGACACGTCAGCTGTAACCTTAGGTACGGCTTGATATTTTGGGGTAATAGTGTTGATAAAGAACGCGCGTTCATTGCACAGAAACGGTGTGTCAGAGCAATTTTCAATCTACAGAAAACTGATTCGTGTGAACCATATTTTAAAAAAATGAATGTACTAACATTACCGTGTCTATATATTTTTGAGGTCGCAGTTTTTGTAAAAAATAATGATCTATTTAAATATCGAACGCGTATACGGCATCAGGACAAACTAGACATAGTGCCTAGTAAAACTCATTTCTTGCGCAAAAGTATTTTTAGCTCTGCTCCACGTATATTTAATAATATTCCAAGGCCTATAAGAGAAATTACTGAAATAAAAGCATTTAAGAAGAAACTCCATGAACTGTTAGTGAGCAAATGTTATTACTCTATAAAAGACTTTTTTGATGACAAATCACTATTAAAATACAATCTGCCTGAGTCATGATGCGTTCTGTGTAGATTCATATAATATAATAATAATGATTAACAAAAATTCAAGAATTTAATATATTGCAATGTATTACATTATTGTTGACATGCATGCACGAGTAAACTCATTGGAGACTTACCTACATTCTATTGTACGCCCTAAGGGTAGGACATAGCTGGTCCTTAACATTTAAATAACACCATCTGTATTATGTACCTATGATCCACAATAAAGATGATTTGATTTGATTTGATTTGAAGTTTTGAACATATTTATAATAAGTATAAGTTTATTTTAAGATCAACACAGTTTAATTTGATTCTTGATTTCTGGTCCTTGCTAGCAACAAATAAGCCAAATTGTCCCGGGTCAAATAAAGGTCGGAAACCACTGACCTAGATAAATCCGTAAAACAGTTACAAGTTAGAAATATGGCTGAATCGCCAAATCGACAAATCTTCATTCAGCACTCCGTGCGCCTTTTTAATGTTACGTTATTCTCCTCTTATCTAAGCTTAGTGAATAATGAAAAAAAAGAGACAAAATAGGGTCCCAAAATAATATATATTTGTCCAGTAGACCTATTCACGTAACATAGATAAATATAAAAATCAATTACATCTTTTATTACGGAAGATTATGTTTTGTCCACTAGATCGATTTGCCTGATTTTTGTTCGGTCAAATTTCATTAGAAAAACCTAATAAAGGTTTTAATTAAAGGTCTGACATCACTGACTGCTGGGTTTGGCCGGGAGTATTGTTTTGGCCCGGGCCCGAAACGGCGTTTTTTTTTTTTACATACTGAACGTTGCCATAGTTCAAAAACAAATATTTGGCCTCCCTTTCAGCTTGCTTTCTTGTGGATAGGTCGGGATCCCTCAGTCTTTTTATCATTTCGTTCTCATCAGGGATCCTTGCTTTAGGTCTCCAAAAGACGTCGTTTCCATCAATGTCAGTAGCGAAATATCTAACGAGGATGTATGCTAGAGACGCAATTGGAGGGTTCAACAGACGTTCTTGTTCCTGTTCTAATGTTGCCGGTACGCGTTTTTTGATGTGGCAACAATTTGGTATTTTAACGTTGGAGTAGGAGGCTTTTGCGAACTTTGTAGATACATGCTCGGACACAATTTCTTCGGTAGTTTTCATACATGGTTGTGCCAGTTTTTCTTCATATTCCACATTCTCTAAGCCGGAAGTGTTCTCCCTTGCAGTCGTATAGGGTTTGTTGACATACTTCGGTTTCGTCCATTCGGTTTTGAAAAAACTTCTGTGAGGTATCAGCGCTTTGTGAGTCACTGGAAAAAAGTATGTTTAAGGGTAAGCTTGCGTGCACCGCAGAGAATATCAGCAGTGATTTTTTTTTGACTGGCGTCTTTCAGTTCAACCTATGTGGTTGTCCGGACTTGCCAGTGGCGGCCTAAATTTAAATATTCTTGGCTTTCAGCCAGGGCTTATAAAAAACTTACAAACTAAGCGTTTACACGTTAAGGGCACCCCCTGGGAACATATTCCTGGGATAAAAAGTAGTCCGTCAGTAAAAGTCCTATTCCAGGACATGCACTAACCGTGTGCCAAATTCCATTCAAATCCGTTCAGCAGCTAAGTCGTGAAGGAAGAGGTAACAAACCAGGAAACTAACTCACTTTCGCATTTATAAATATTACTAGCTTTCGCCCGCTGCTTCGCCCGCTTTAGTAGCCTGTTAACATTATCAGGGTCCCATCTATCTCTGTACCAAAATTTATCAAAATTGGTTCGGCGATTGAGGCGTGAAAGTGTAACAAACAAATTCAGTTTCGCATTTCTCAATTCGAACCTGAGATTAAGCGCGTTCAACCAACCAAAAAAACAAACTCTTCAGTTTTATAATATTAGTAGATAAAGATATTAAATAATTGTGTTGGGATTGGAATTTCCATTGGAATAATTCCCATTAAACTGAGCCGCCGAAAAACTGCTAGGTACGCAATTTGGTGGGTTTTTATAATTTCAAAAATTGTTTGGTCCAGAATAAACGATTTATTATTATTCTTACTAGTTACTCCATCTGTTCAGATTGCCTTTGTATCCGAAACCGTCACGTTGAGAGTTATGAGAAAGTTGATTATTGTGAGGATATTGTTTGAAAAATGTAATTAGGCATGTTTTGAAGTATGCCTGAGGATGGCTTTTAAGAGCGGAACAAGATCTAAGAAACGATGGATGCACTGTATGAAAGATGTGGATGGCTATAAGAGCGGGGCAAGAACTATGAAACAATGGCCTGTATGAAAGATGTGGAAGGCTATAAGAGCGGGGCAAGACCTAAAACACGATGGATGCACTGTATGAAAGATGTGGAAGGCTATATAAGAGCGGGGCAAGACCTAAGAAACGATGGATCCACTGTATTAAAAATGTGGATGGCTATAAGAGTGGGGCAAGACCTAAGAAACAATGGATGCACTGTATGAAAGATGTGGATGGCTATAAGAGTGGGGCAAGACCTAAGAAACGATGGATTGTATGAAAGATGATATTTCTAGAGAGGGGGTGACTACAAAGCCGACTAACAGAGAAACAGGTATCGAAGGAAAAAGGCATGTTGCCACAAATAAATTCGCATAAGGTTAAGAGAATTATGATTTGTCTATACTATACTTGAGTCAAAATTAATTTTAAAAAAAACGAAATCAAAATTTTTGAAACAAAGGTTTCAAAAATGCCTTTTTTTTATGATGTCGGGGGGAAATCCTCATGGATTGAAGGGGTCTGTCAGACTCTTACTGACTAAAACCACTTCGGTGTTCAATCTTCCACCGACGCCGGGGATCGCGGGAACAAATGCGACTCCCGTAATCCCCGGCTGAGCACACCGACCCTGTCTCTAGCGCGGCAGTTGCCCTTTCCAAAGAGTAGATCCACTTCTGTAGTAGGTAATACTTCAGCCAACCCTTCGGGAAGTAGGTACAGCCGTGATGTTATGTTATCTGCCCGAACTTGTTATATCTGTCTATTTATCTTTCTGATGCGGGTTTAGTATTTAGCTACAGTTTTCCTGTTTTCAGACATTCCTCTCGAGTTGATAATGAATGCAACGGTTAAGTATCTAATACGATGTTTATAAACAATGCTTATCCTTAAATTAGAAATGTTTATAAACATTTACACCTATCTATTAGGGGGGGCTACACATATATTCGGGCCGGCATTGATCGGCATAAACCGGTGACAGAATAAATGTATAATACATAGTACCTAGATGACCGTTTCTTTTTTGGTAAACGTTTCCTGAAAATGAAACCTATCTAATCTAGATCGATTTATCGCCCCCGAAACTCCCTGCATTCTAAATTTGCATACAAAATCATTGGGAGCCGTTTCCGAGATTCAGATTATAAATATATGCAAGAATTGCTCGTTTAAGGTTTTAGATAAAAAAAATCCGTTACTGAGTGAGTGAGTGACTGACAGATAGATAGCGAACAGCTGAAACTATTGGGCGTAGAAAGCTGAAATTTGGCATGTAACCTTGGGGAGTTTAGGGGAGCACTAAGACAGGATTTTCCGAAATTTCTACGGGAACGGGAAATGCGCGTACGAAATCGCAGGCAAAAGCTAGTCGAATATAATTATGTAGATGAATGTTCGGGAAAAGGCCGCCCAGCTCTTCCAGTTGGGTTCTGGCGATCAATATTAATTCGGTAGCCCTACATGATCGGCACTAGCCGAATAAAATACCTTCACTCACATGCTTACCGGATGAAGATTATATTTTATCATATAAAATATGTTTTTGAACATATATACCAACAGGGTTTTCGTAAAAAATAAAAAATTGAAAAACCTATCTACCTTGCTGCCCTATTGGTATAAATATGTTCAGAAAAAAAATATTTGATACAATATAATTTTTATCCGGTAAGCATGTGCGTGAAGGTCGATCTTACTTGGGACTATAGTGTGTCGGGTACCTATGCTATCCAGCCCCGGATCTACGATTTTTCCGAAACGGGGCAGAAACTTGATGGTGGCGCCCCCTCTCTTCCACGTTTGTGATTAATTTTATTATGTATCGGGGGGTAAAAAGAACGATAATGAAGACCCATTTTACCCATCACTGGCATTCATTTTTTCAGACCATACATGGGAAACTATTGGTTCTGGAGATATTGAAGGTCAAAGTAAGAATAGTACACTTCTGGACACATCTATTGGCCCACCTTAGAGTTTAGGTTTCGATGGCCCCTAC